>CAUYRH010080271.1:0-41796 GCA_963574655.1 Perodicticus potto | reverse complement strand
ACTTTTGCTCAGGCTGGTCTTGAACTTGTGAGATCAAATAATCCACCTGCCTTGGCCTCTCAGCGTGCTGGGATTACAGGCATGAGCCACCTTGCCCAGTCAGTTTTACTGCTTTTTAAAATGAGTTATAATAGGCTCGGTACCTATGGCTCAAGTGGCTAAGGCACCAGTCACGTACACTTGAACTGGCGGGTTTGAATCCAGCCCGGGCCCGCCAAACAACAATGATGGCTGCAACCAAAAAATGGCCGGGCATTGTGGCGGGCGCCTGTAGTCCCAGCTACTTGGAAGGTGGAGGTAGAAGACTCCCTTGAGCCCAGGAATTGGAGGTTGCTGTGAGCTGTGATGCCACAGCACTCTATCCAGGGTGACAGCTTGAGGCTCTGTCTCCAAAAAAAAATTAATTAATTAAAAAAAATAAAATGAGTTATAATAAACTGAGGTGCTTCACTCTTTATTTTTGTTTTTTGATCCCTGAGATAAAAAGATCTGTGAGATATATCTTTTATAGCTGGCGTTTCTCAAGCTGTATTTTACATTTTTATTTTGATTCTTCCTACCTTTTCTAAATACGTAGACCTACTACTTAAACATAATAGGACTTGAACATCCTAAGAGATAGCTAAGAAAAGTAAAATAAGTTGAAAGTCAGACACACTCAAAGAAAACAGACTGATCACCTTTCTATGTTATATAATTTATTATTCTTATGATAAATATGATAAATGCTCAATTTAATTAATCTCTCTGGAAATACTTATCACAGGCTTTCCATCCACTTAAGGCTGTGCTTTGTAGAATCCCTAAGGTCTATATGAGATTCCTCAAGGGTTTTACAGTTTAATGGTGGACTCATGACTTTATTATTAGAACAGTTCAAGTACGGTGATTTCAAAAGAACTGAACACTTTTGGGAATGTATTAATCAATAACTGAGCTTTATAATAATATGTAGTCAAGATCAATTTGTAATGCAGAGTCTATATTAATTCTGTGAGGGGCCAGATAGTAAACGTTTTAGGCTTTGGGGACCAGATGCTATCTGTTCCAAATATTCAACTCTTGTAGTTCAAAAGCAGCTATAGCTCATACATAAATGAATGGGCACAGCTGTGTTCCAGTAAAACTTTATTTGCTGTAACAGCCAGGAGGTGGATTTTGAGCAGGGGCTGCAGTTGACACCCTCCATTGGAAAGAAATTATCCCAGCTCTCTCTATAATGTGCTAAGTTTTCTATATGCACCCTCCATGTCACTAGGTCATGTATCAGTCACCCATGACCTCTCTGTAGCATATTGCCATTGAAAATTGAAAGAGCACGCATGATGAGAAATTCTGCAATTCTTAAGCTTCAGAAGGAAAGTGCAGTCTAAACCTGAGGTTCAGGAGGTGTCCTCTCTGGAAGAAGTTGTAAAGTCAGGAACTAGGGGTGTGGGTGGTCAGTGTGCAATTCCTTTTAAATCACACTGTCTGATAAGAGCCAGTCATTAAATTATGGAATTCATCAGGGGTGTTACAAATCAGTTCCAAATTCAGGTGTAACGTTATATACGTGTGTGTACGTATATGCAATATGTATGTGTGTGTACACATTTCCATATATATATATACGGTTGACTCTCTGTATCTGCGGTCCAACCAACTGCAAATGAAACATATTTGAAAAAGAAAATGACTGAACATAGACAGACTTTTCCCTTTGTCGTTAGTCCCTAAACAATACAGTACAACTATTTACATGGCATTTACATTGTAGTGGGTATGGCTGTGTATAAGTAATCTAGTGATGATTTAAACCGAGTATATCTGAGGACATGCACAGGCTGTGTGCAAATACTGCAGCATTTTACACCAGGGCCTTGAGCATCTGTAGATTTTGGTACCTGAGGGAGGTCCTGGAACCAACCCCCATAGATGATACTGAAGGACGACTGTGTATGGAAAGAGGTCGATTGATCAGGCCAAAAGGAAAAGAAACAGTACATGCCGCACATTAGATTAAACGCCATCCTGATTTTTTCTCTTGACTTGACAGGATTTTCAATCTTTTCTGTGCTGTGCCTTATTCAGCCCAGTGATTGGTTTTAACATACCACACAGACAATACCCTGACACCCTTAGGGGGTTAACAGGAGGTTGGAATAATTTCTATTCTGACTTTACCAGAATCTACATCTTTTTGTCAGTCAGCTGATGCTAAAACATGCCCGTCCCAGACTCAACATATTTTGGGGAATAAGCTCAAACAGAATCACATGGGAGCTCTAAAGGGCTCCTTAATTGCTCGGAAATGGTGAACATTCAGGTTATTTATTTATTTATATATTTTCAGTGGGAACATAATCCAATGAAGACTCTAAGACAGATTGTTGGCATTTCCATAAGACGTGTCCGGCACTGCTGATTCTACGGGTTTTTGACAGTAATCTGAAAATCTAGAATCTTAATAAAAGTATTAGCCAAAATGCTTTTAAACTAGATATCATAATTAATTAAAAATTATTCTTAGCAAATACTCGTGCTAGTGTTCCTTTAATTTCAACAAAGACTATTAAGTAAGCTAACAGATAATCGACCTGTTTAAGATGAACCCATTCAGTAGATAATAAATCCACGCATACCTCAGGTACACAAGTATTGGTTGAGCACATATCATCTTCATGATAAGTGCCAGACCTCGGGCTGCATGACGATGATCATGATAAAGAAACTGTCCCTGCTTAAACATAGAGTCAGGGGCCAAGTACAGGCAAGTAAGGAGGTCTTTCCAAAAAAAAAAAAAAAGGTTAGGAAGGTGCAGGGAACACACCATTTTGCAGATGAGGTAAGGTTTGTATTTAAGCGAGATTATTGAGATATAATATTAATATTAGATACACGGCTGTTAAGAGCTAACAGATGGGCTCAGCGCCTGTGGCTCAATGGGCAAAGGTGCCAACCATGTACACCTGAGTTGGCGGGTTTGAATCCAGCCCGGGCCCGCCAAACAACAATGGTGGCTGCAACCTAAAAATGGCCGGGCGTTGTGGTGGGCACCAGTAGTCCCAGCTACTTGGGAGGCAGAGGCAGGAGACTCGCTTGAGCCCAGGAATTGGAGGTTGCTGTGAGCTGTGATGCCATGGCACTCTATCCAGGATGATAGCTTGAGGCTCTGTCTCAAAAAAAAAAAAAAAAAAAAAAAAAGACCTAAGAGATGTAATTAGATTTTAAGGGGAGTGCTCTTTTTTTGGACAGTGGGATGTGATTAAGAAAAACTTCATGGAAGGGAATACCTTTAACTTTAAATGAAGGGTAGAATTTATTTTTTATTTATTTATTTATTTTTGAGACAGAGTCTCACTGTGTTGCCCCCAGTAGAGAGCTGTGACATCACAGCTCACAGCAGCCTCCAACTCCTGGGCTTACGTGATTCTCTAGTCTCAGCCTCCCAAGCAGCTGGGGCTACAGGCTCCCACCACAAGGCCCGGCTACTTTTTGGTTTCAGTTGTCATTGCTGTTTAGCTGGCCCAGGCAGGGTTCAAACCCGCCAGCCTGGGTATATGTGGCTGGCGCCTACTGACTGAGCTATGGGTGCCACCCAAAGGGTAGAATTTAGAAAGCAAAGACTGGCCAGGCCTGGTGGCTCACACCAGTAATCCTAGCAGTCTGAGAGGCCTAGGTGGGTGGATTGCCTGAGTTTAGGAGTTTGAGAACAGCAGGAGCAACAGGGAGACCCCCTCTCTACTAACAATAGAAAAGCTGGGCATTGTGACTGGCATCTGTAATGCCAGCTACTTAGGAGGCTGAGGCAAGAGGATCATTTAAGCCCAAGCATTTAAGGTTGATATGAGCTATGATGCCACAGCACTGTCACAGGGTGACAGAGAGAGAGAGAGAGAGACTCTGTTTTGAAAAAAAAAAAATAGGAAACAAAGAGTGGAGTGGAGGCGAGAAAAAGGCTAAGACAGAGAAAGAACTACAGCATGAGTTAACACACAGCAGCAATGCCGTGTAAATTCATGGCTTAGTAAGATAAGTAAACCTGCTTTAACTAGAATGTTTGAACAAAGGATTCCTTTGGATTCAAGGCTACAGAGTTACGGCCAGACATAGAGGGGAGGGAACTGAAAGCCAAGCAGAATGTATATTGGGATTTCTAAAATTTCTGCTGGCCATCATCATTCATTATGATCCTTAATGTAGTTAAGTCATACACCCGCAACTTACCATGCAGTTTTCTAAACAAATATTAACCTATACATACCATGATTTTCTAGAATCTAGAAACGCAGACATTTAGACTTGAACTCTTAGCTTTCACTTGGGTGCCTTCCTCTGCTTTGCTTCTGACATCTAATAGATAGGGCTGCAAAATACTCCTAAATGTCACGTGCAGTTGGTATTGCTACCTGGAAGACTTTATTTCAAATGGCAATACAAGTATTTCTTGTCTTGTCTCTTAAGGGATGTGTTAGGATAGTTGCCCGCGTCTTGCCAAAGCAAGGGATCAGCAAGATTTTTCTAGCGAGTGTGAAAAATGGAACGTGTGATCACAATTATCTTCTCTCTTTAAATCATCAGTAGTTTTATTTATTTATTTATTGACTTATTTATTTATCTATTTAGAGACGGAGTCTCACTTTGTCACCCTTGGTAGAGTGCCTGGCATCACAGCTCACGGCAAAGTCCTTAGCTCAAGGATTCTCTTGCCTCAGCCTCCAAGTAGCTGGGACTGCAGGCGCGAGCCCCTGAGCCTGGCTCATCAGTGGTTTTAATCAGACATGTGAGCTGAGTTTAGGGCCAAGGAATGCTAGAACTGGAGGGGACCTTAGTCTGAAGTCCTTATTTTACAGTAGAACAAAGAAGCCCAGAAAGGTGAAGGGACTTGCCTTAGAAGACACAGCCAACTTTTCCTGCCGCCAGGACTAGAATCCAAATCTCCTAGATCCTAGTGATTTTTCTCACGTCAAAATAGTTACATCACTCAATTTTATTAACTTTGAATTAACTTAAAAACAGAGTGTTCGGGAGGTGCCCATAGTGTGGTGGGTAGGGTGCCAGCCACATACACCAAGCCTGGCGAGTTCGAACCCAGCCTGGGCCCACTAAACAACAATGACAACTACAATCAAAAAATAGCTGGGCATTGTGGTGGTAGTCCCAGCTACTTGGGAGGCTGAGGCGGGAGCATTGCTTAAACCCGAGAGTTTGAGGTTGCTGTGAGCTGTGATGCGACAGCACTCTACCAAGGGTGACATAGTGAGACTCTGTCTTAAAAAAACAAAACAAAACAACAACAACAAAAACAATGACAACTGCAACAACAAAAAAATAGCTGGGCATTGTGGCGGATACCTGTAGTCCCAGCTACTTGGGAGGCTAAGGCAAGAGAATCACTTGAGCCCAAGTGTTTGAGGTTGCTGTGAGCTGTGGCACTCTAGTGAGGGCAACATAGTAAGACTTTGCCTTAAAAAAAACCCTCCAAAACAAAAAAACCCCAGAGTGTTCAGTAACTTTTCATAGGGTTTCTAACACATTATGAATGCATGTGATTCCTTATGTGGAGGGCTTCCTGCCCACGGTAGTGTGATTGCTAGCTTCGCTGGTCTCGACTTGTTGGATACCAGTGTTACCCTTTGCCTCCCCATTGTGACAATCAAAACTATCTCTAGCGGCTCGGTGCTTGTAGCTCAGCAGCTAGCGTGCCAGCCACATACACCGGAGCTGGTGGATTCAAATCCAGCCTGGGCCTGCTGAACAACAGTGACGACAACAACAACCAAAAAATAGCTGGGCCTTGTGGTGGGTGCTTGTAGTCCCAGCTACTTGGGAGACTGAGGCAAAAGCATCGCTTAAACCCAAGAGTTTGAGGTTGCTGTGAGCTGTGACGCCACAGCACTCTACTAAGGGCGACAGAGTGACACTGCCTCAAAAAAAAAAAAATGTCTCTAGACATTGGCAAATGTACCCTGAGAGGCAAAATTGCACCCAGTTGAGAACCACTGCAATTCAGATATTAGGTCACACATCCTGTCCTGGTCTATGGAATAGATGTGACACCCTCCACCCCTCCACCTGCCTCATGCCACGCCTACTCTAGTATGATTCCTTCAGAAATCCAGTCTCACCTAATGCTACCTAAGCTTCGGGGTTTCTCCCAAGAAGCTCGCGCCTCTAATTGGGCAGCACAAGGCTTTTCCCAGGTGCTCTCGCTTTCTGCTGGTGTTAACTCCGTCACTGGACTCTAGAGTGGTATGTTACAAGCAGACTGCCCAAAGGAAATGCCAACAGACTCTTCAGGGACAAATCGGAATGAGCCAGGTGGAGCATGGAAAAGGCTTGCAAGGCAGATGGAGCTTGAACCTAAAATCAAGTCAGAAGAAAACTGGTTTTTCTTGGCTATCGAGTCAACATATCCTGAGGAATGAAGCTGGAGAGAAGGCAGGGCCCAGGCCTCCGGGGACCAATTTTGCCATGTCTTAGAGTTTAGAATTGATCCTGAGGATAATTACAAGCTGAGAGGAAAATTTATTCGATTTTCATATTAGAAAGATCTGAAATACAGAAAATTACAAAGATGGGGATTCAAAACTGAAGCACAGGCCACGTGGAGCTAAACACTTTACTTTTGAGACAGAGTCTTTCTCGGTCACGGGGGCTAGAGTACACTGGTGTCATCACAGTTCACTGCAACCTAAAACTCCTGGGCTCACGTTATCCTCCAGCTTTAGTCTCCCAAGCACTGGAACCACAGGTGCACACCACCACATCCAGTAGCCCAGTTTTCTTCTTCTTCTTCTTCTTCTTTTTTTTTTTTAGAGACAGGGTCTTGCTATGTTGCCAACTCCTGGGTTCAAGTAATCCTCCCAGCTCTGCCTCCCAAAATGCTGGGATTACAGGTATGAGCCACCACGCCCGGCTTCAAGATAAACACTTGGCGTGAATAGAAAAGAACAGTCCTGCCTGGGCGGTGCTTGTGGCTCAAAGGAGTAGGGCGCCGGCCCCATATAGTGGAGGTGGCCAGTTCAAACTTGGCCCCAGGCTAGGCGCCTGTGGCTCAACGGGTTAAGGTGCCAGCCATGTACACATGAGCTGGCGGGTTCAAATCCAGCCTGGGCCTGCCAAACAACAATGATGGCTGCAACCAAAAAATGGCTGGGTGTTGTGGTGGGCGCCTGTAGTCCCAGCGACTTGGGAGGCGGAGGCAAGAGACTTGCTTGAGCCCAGGAATTGGAGGTTGCTATGAGCTGTGATGCCATGGCACTCTATCCAGGGTGACAGCTTGAGGCTCTGTATCAAAAAAAAAAACAAAAAACAAACTTGGCCCCAGAAAAAAACCAAAAAAAAAAAAAAAAAAAAAAAAAAGAACAGTGATGCCAGAGTTTACTCTTACACTTGGATAGGAGGGATGCTCCTCCTTGGATCAATGATGCTAAAAAGACCGGCAAGAATAAGCACAACCCCTTCCTCTACCCAGGAATGTGGGAACAAGAAACCTTTGAACACCCAGGCAGGAAGAAGAAGTTTTTCTTCTCGAAACTGTGATGTCACAGAGAGGTTGAGTTTCCTGTCATCCCCATTTCCTCCTTGAAATTCAGGATATATTTTTTTTCCCCCAGAAAGAAGAAAATAATACATTTTGTTATTTTTAAATACATGAGTCAGCCACTTTGTGGATTAAAGGTGTTTTGTGCATGCATACGTGTATGGAGTGTTAGCTGTTGAACATATTGTTGCTTCTATGGGAAAATGAATGCCAGTTTGACTTTCAGAACATAATACAGCTGTGGACTGCATATGCCTATGCAGAAAAAGTTCAAGCACTAAGGGCAGTAGTGAAATGTACTGACCAAATGGTGGGGACAACTTTCTCACACACAGAGGAGTCTGGAGCTATTGAAAAGCAAAGCGGTTGCACTGGCTCATACCTGTAATCCTAGCATTCTGGGAGGCCAAGGCAAGAGGATCCCTTGAACTCAGGAGTTCAAAGTTCAGCCTGAGCAAGAGTGAGCCCCTGTCTATACTAAAAATAGAAAAATTAGCTTGGAGTGGTGGTGAACGCCAGTAATCCCAGCTACTCAGGAGGCTGAGGTAGAAGCATCGCTTGAACCAAGGAGTTTGCTCTGAGCTAGGCTAATGTCACAGCACTCTAGCCTGGGGAACACAGTGAGACAGTTTTAAAAAAAAAAATTGAAGTGGGGCAGCGCCTGTGGCTCAAGGAGTAGGGCATCAGCCCCATATACTAGAGGTGGTGGGTTCATACCCAGCCCTGGCCCAAAACTGCAAAAAAAAAAAAAATAGAAGCGAGACTCTAATGCCGCTGAGGCTCTGCCTGGGCTAAGCCAGTGTACATGAAGCTCCAGCAGCAATCCCCGGACCTGGCACACAGCAGGTGCCCCATTAATGACTGGAAAGTGGCCTAGAGGCGTTGAAATGGATTTCCATGCATATGTCTCCTGGTTAAGTCAGACTTAAATGAGACTTAGCCAAAAAAAACAAGTAGATTCAAGGAGGCTCTGAGTTTGTTTGCACAAGGTAGGGAGGAAGGGGCATCGTGGAGTAACCCAGTAGGACAGTAAGAGAAAGATGCAGAAAAGTCCTTGCCTCTGTGCTCAGGGGACAACAATACCTTCCTCTTAGAGGCGGAAACTAATATGGACATGAGGTTGCCTTGATTAATTCTTCGTAATGTCAGTGGAGGGGATCAACTTAAGTAAATTCATGTTCGTAGTATGATCAGCTGTGCATATTTGGGGTTGATTTGCTGATTTGCAGCTGAAGCATGGTGGTCTCCTTTCTTCGGATTCATCCGTTACTCAGATGGCCTTGGCTTCCCAGATTTCTTAATAAAGTTAAAATAGTTTTCTCTAGCAGCCATCAAATCTAGCTGAATCTTTCAGAGTGCTTCTTTTTGCCTTTCACTACTGACCAGACTTATCTCTAGCCTCTCCCTGTTCCAACCCATCTTGATCCCTGAGGGCAAATTGACTTTCAACAATGCTTTGATTAGGTTAAGCCCCTATTCAAAACCCTTTCACCGCTTCCCAATTCCCTGAGGAATGAGGAATAAAGTTCTGCCTTTTAAAGCCCTGGAGAGAAAATTTGCCCAACCCTCCAACGCTCCAGGATACAAGGCACGCGCCATCTTTAGGGCCCCCTCCATAGGCTGTCCTAACTCTTGCCACTGAGCTTTGCTCACATTGCCCTGAAATCCTCAATTCCTGCCTTTCTGCCTTAAAAGATCATTTGTGAGTCTGGTGTAACTCACTGAAGTAGAAATCTTGACTCATTTCTGCTCATGCCCTGGTTTGCTCCATGAAGTCCCTTCCTCCCTGCTCACCCACTTCTCCCCACTTCTTGCAGGGATTCTCCGCCTCTCTGGCTTCCTTGTGAAAGGGGCGCCTCTGTCCCACAGGAGGATTCTGCTCACCCTCTAGCCGTGAGCAGTATAGAAAAATAAACTACTCAAGGGGCTAGAAAGGTGCCTGGCACATCCTGGGCGCTCAACAAATACTTGTTAATTTTACAGAATAAATTCAAGGTATTTGATTTTGTGCACTGGAGATCGCCAATCCCTTTCTCCCCTAGGCCAGGGGATCTCCTCCCCCTCAGGGTGAGAAAAAGCATCGAAATATCTTCACTTTCAAAAAGGTAGCTTTGACATATAAAGAGCAGAACTTCCTCTGTAACCCTGCAAGAAATCAGAAGTCCCCAATCTCTCGGCCCGACACATACCCCGTATTGAATTTCAGGTTCCTGGAAACGAACCAACGTGGGTCACTTCTTTAATAAATAAAACTTTGCATCTTGCTCCGCAGTGCAAAGAAAACCTTACCTCCAGCCCAGCCCAATCACCAACAAATTTTGCACACGAGAAAATAAAAAGAAATTTTTTTTAAATGGAGGCGGGAGGGTAAAACGTCTACAGGCAGGAGCAATAGGTACAACAGGTGCCCAGCTGCAAAATCAACACACTGAACAACCCAGATAGATCTTCCAGTCGAGCCAAAGTTTCTTTAGCTAAACCAATGTTCTTTAGCAGCTGTTCCAAGGGCTCTGAGAGAACAAAAATGTCCCCTCCTCTTAGCCTTGCCGTTTTTTGCCTCTTACTACTGAACGTGTGCCTGACTTGTTTATCTGGGCGCAATCTTTGTCGCACCCAGCCAGCTAGCTGGGCGACCCGGGCGACCACGTTTCCTCAAATCAGAGCTCCGTGGACTCCGCGGGGAACTACATTACCCAGCGGCCCCCGCGCCCTTCGCAGGAAGGACGTCTGCGCACTAAGATACTCAGTTCCAAGTTTGGAGCTTTTAGCTGCCAGCCCTGGCCCATCATGTAGCTGCAGCACAGCCTTCCCTAACGTTGCAACTGGGGGGTAAAAATCACTTTCTAGTCTGTTTTGCAAGGTGTGCATTTCCATCTTGATTCCCTGAAAGTCCATCTGCTGCATCGGTCAAGAGAAACTCCACTTGCATGAAGATTGCACGCCTGCAGCTTGCATCTTTGTTGCAAAACTAGCTACAGAAGAGAAGCAAGGCAAAGTCTTTTGTGCTCCCCTCCCCCATCAAAGGAAAGGGGAAAATGTCTCAGTCGAAAGGTAAGAGGCTATTTGCATTACTTGCAAAAATGCAAAGGGTTGTGCATGCATTTATGAATGCATGGATGCAATTTTCGCCTGGCGATTGCATTTTTAAGTTTGAGGTTTTCCATAGCTCAGTTGCATTTCCTGTTTAGTATGTGTCTTTTTTTGCAGACACAGAGAGTTCCTGTAAGGCAGGGCTTGCAGTTCAGCTGTGCATTGACGTTATTTGCATTCTTCTGCTAGGATTACTGAGCTCTTTTTGCCTTTTGCACAGTCAGGATAGATAGAGCAGGTTGGTAGCGTCTAAATGTGCAATGCTTTATATAATTGTAAAATTCTTTAGTATGCACACATATTATAAGTAATTTTGTGTGCAACAGGAATGCAAACTTTCTAAAAGTCTGTAGGTGAAGATGAAAGGTAAAACTTGAGTTAAACTACTAGGAAATTAATGTAATCTTATGTTCTTTTGGGAATAAACCGTTGCAGCACCAGTATTTAGCTAAATTTCCATTGATATCGCTTTGAACATTAGGCAACTTTTGATTTTTAAAGGAAGTAAAGGTGAAGGGTGAATAAGAACATATTTCAAAAAAGCAGACAAGAAGTCTTGCTCTTCGGAGATTTAGCACTTTACACCAATTGCTTATTGGCTCACAGTATTTAGTAGCAGCAGTGAGAACCTAATGTATTATGTCTGCCCATTTGGGAGATGCTTTGCATTTGGTGGGGGTGGAATATTGGGAGGGGGATAGTACTTTTAAGCATTACAACAATGTGAGGAGACTGCACCGTTTCATTGACAACCATAATGAAATCTTTTAAGTGTATAATTGCATACATTTTGGTGGCTGTAATAGGTCAGAAGTTCAGGGTTATAGTTGTTGTCTTTATGTTTTCTTTTTCTTAATACTTTCAATACAGTTGTATTTTGCAGGCTTAATGTCATGCTGGGGAGGGAATTAAAAACCTCCTGACATGGCATCAGAGAACTGAGGGGTTGCTGACAGATATCTATGGGACCCTAAGTCACTTGTTTCTTTACCCTAGAGAAGGCATATTAATATGAGAATGTATGGAATGAAGAAGAGATGAGTTAGATATTGGTAAATTAGGTGACCTGTGGCACTATTTGAGTAAGACCTGATGAAATTAAAATGTCTTACAAGCTTTTTTGCTGCATTTTTTTTTTTTTGTAGCAGTGATGGTAGTTGTACCACTTTTTAATTATACCTGATGGGAATTCTAGTATCTCAGTAACACATGAAGAAAGTTATACTTTCAAGAATTCAAAGTAGGACTCTGCTTTACTTTGAGAATTAGGGGAGGATGAAAATCTGAAAAGTGAAGAGTGCTGAAAAATCTAGGAATTGGCCTTATGAAGTGGAGATGTTACTTTAATTAGGAAAACTTAAAATCTTCTGATTGAGCAGGAAAGAGGCAGTTTAGAAGAGGCACTTCATGCTTTGGTGTATTACGGAGACGGCATCTGCTTATTTTATATTTGGGAAGTATTCACTCATTCATTTAATTCAGTTTAATATAGGTATAAGTATATGATGATATGCATGTTTATATATATATGTACATATATATGAATGTATATACATATGAATGTGTGGGGGTACATAAAAGATTTTGGGGACACACAACATTTTTTAAGTGACTTTTTTTCCTTTACAGAACTTACTTCTGGTTGGGAAAAGCGAGTCCGTAAGGAAATTATAATGCAAGTTAATAGGACAGGTACTGAAGTGAAATGGGGTTATTTGGAGTCTAGAGATTGAAGTTATTCTTCTATTTGGGGGATAGTCAGGAAACTGGTGAAGAAGGTGTGGTTTACTGTAATCTTATCTCTGGACCTTAGGGTCTAAACAAAATCAGGCTCCTTTTTGCATAATTTCGGGATCATGTTTTCCAGTTGGGAAGATAAAGGAAGTTTTAGGGCAGCACTCTTCCCTTAGGGGTTTGCCCCTAATGGATCAGATCCTGGTAGTCCTTCAAATCAATTCCCAATTACTCAGAAGAGTAAGTTCTCTTAATTGGAATCTGTTGGTAAAGTGCATCTGGCATGAACATGGGGTTTTGTCCAGAAGGAAAATTATCGGTAGAAAGAAGTGGGTGATCATTTTAGAAATGGCAAAGGAGCCTTGGCCTGGACTTTAAGTGTGGAATTGGCCTAATTCAGCTACACTATTCTCCAATGGCCAAAATGCTTTTTTGCAGTACCAAACTTCTTCTTAATACTCTTACCAAATCAAATGGGAGGAAAAGTGAAAGGTAGATACAATCTCACAGTATTGAAGAATTTAACAACATGTTCAATCCAAGAACCTTTACGAACTTTCTAGATCACTATAATTCAGTTTTACAGACCTCTAATTTAAGGCACAGCAGAGGCAAAAGAATTACAGACTCCCTGGGAGCTGGAAGGACTGGGTTACTTCTTTGCAGGCTTACTAACAGTTGACATTCCGAGAAAGAATTTCTTAAAAAGAAATTTTGTTTTCCACAGTAGTAACTTTAGGTGGTATGCTTTTCAGCTTGCTTATATTAGCTGTCTGGGGTTGAGCTGACATTTTTCAAATATTAAAGCAGTTGAATGCCTTTTGAGGAAATCTGAAATGTAAGTTAACAGGAAGGGCACCCAGAAAGTGCAGGAATTCCTGCACATTACAGGAAGACAAGCTACAGGAAAAATGTGTCATCTACACTACCCAGGAGAGAAAAACTATTGTTATCAGCCATAATGATCTTCCGAGGGAGGGAGGAAACTGGCATCTCCAAGCACACCTGAAAACATACAAAAAGTTTCAGCCTGTTAAAATACACTCTTTCTCACTGCTCCTTCTATTCACCTTTAACAATATTAGTTTTTTTAAAATATAGCAATAAGTAAATTATGGAAGAAATCCCTATAAAGCATAATTCAGAAGCATATATAGCACAGTGGTAGGAAAGGGCTTAACCCTATTGAGTACTTTGCTTCTGTAATTCATTCTACCCTGGGAAATGAAATGCGTAAATTTCTCATTCTGTGTAAATTCCTTTGTGAGATTGTACCAGACGGACTTGTCATGCTTAGTTTGTAATCTGAGCCAGTATGTTTTATAACCTCGAACATCTCAGGACACAAAATCAGAATAGATACCTTGTGTTTCCTGAGTTTGTTTTGCAATAGTGTTGCATTCAATTCTTTATAGCATGTTGCATGTTAGCTGTGCGGGGGTGGGTGTGGGGTCTCCTCATGGTAAATTTAATACTTGAGAAAGGTGAGTTTCTCATGCCTCTGTTTTTCATAGATTAGTATTATTTAACCATTCCCTAGTATTTTAAATCTAAAAGCTTTATAAGGAATAGTTTTAAAACTTAAAAGCAAAAAGTGACATAAATAATACTTACTCATTATGGAAACATTAGGTAGGAAAGGAAAAGGGGAATTGCTACTTACTGCAGTAACATTTGGGCATGTATCCTTTTGGAAATTTTCTCTCTATAAACATATATATGTATACAAAACATTTTGTGTAAAACTAAGTCTATTTTTTTTTTAGTTGCCTTTTGTTTCATTTACCAATCTACTGTGAAATATTTCAAAGTTAATGTATTTCTACATTCATAGTATCCAATTCCCTTGTTTTTATTTAAATAGAACCTTGATGTTTGTTAACTCTCACTGTAATGAATATTACCTGCCTTGATGATTATCCCAGTTCATACATTATTGTGCATAGTATGGCTTTAGATTAAATTACTGGAAGCAAAATCATAGGCTGTGGATGTTCAATTCTTCTCACTCCCCATTCTCTTTTCTACCTTCTGAAAATAGCTGTTTTTGTTATTATAAAAATGATATGTACCAGTTGAAAAATTCAAACCAAAGATAAATTCATTATAGGAATATAAAACTCACTCAAAGTCATAACACCCAGAGCTAATTGCTGTCAACTTTTTGGTGACAATCTCTGTCTTTGCCCATCTATACATACACACTTATACATGCTGTTTTATGGACTATATATGATATTTTGCAGTTTGCTTTTTAAATACTCTACCATATATCTTGAATATCATTCTATACTAGTACACATGTGATTACCTCATTCTTTTTAACAGTATATTTTCAGTTTTAAGAATGTAGTCATTTATTTAATCAATCTCCCATTAGAATTTTTTTTCCATTTTTATTTGCAGCTAGAAACAGTACTATAAAGCATACCTTGAATATACTTCTTTGCGCATTTGCCCAATTATTTCTTTAGGGTGTTTCCTAGAAGTGGAAGTCCAGGGTCAAAGGGCGTGCATGATATATTGCCAAATTGTCCTCCAGAGAAGTAACACATTTCCACCAATAATGTTTGGAAGTGCCCCTTCTTTCCTGTCAGGCATTTTGGTAAAGTAAATTGCTCTCCAGAAAGGTTTATACCTTTATTCGTCTTGGGTATAAAAATTTGGAAAAATCTTTGACAATTTGATAAAAAGTATTAATAATCTCCCTTTTGTGCATTTTGGTAATAAAGCAGTTAAGGTTTTCGCTTTTTTTGACCGTGATGTTTCTGTTTCGTGTGTTTGAATTTCTTTTCTTTCTTTTTTTTTTTTTTTTCTCATTAAATAGGTGAAAATTTTAATTTGGGGATGAAATTATTTTCTAAGTTAGGCCAGAAAATCCCAAGATTGTTGATTAGGGAATAATAGGTTGGAAGTTGGGTTCCTGTATCTCAACAATTTAATTCCTCGATAAGTTCTTGTTTTAATTTTAACCAAAATGTCTTAAGTAAATCTACATATGAACTTATATTGCTTATATGACCTATAACTATACATGGCTATGTGAAAATAATAAGAAAAATGTACTAATCTGATTAAAATTTGAGCCTGGGAAATAACTTTCTATTGGGGATTTTTCCATTTTCGGTTATCTCTATAGTCAAAAGTACTTTTTGTTTAGTTTTGGAAATACCTGATTGTCTCATCAATATTGTTGCAGAATAATTTTACTTAATTTTAGTTTCGTGTGAGATGCCTAATCACAAAAGGTGGTTGTCTTGACTGACTAGGTTTATTAAAACAAGTAAGTCTAGAATCAACGTTGATGACCTCATAAGTTATTTAAGTCCATCCTTGTCATATCCAGGAACACAGCCTTGGTAAACGTGCCTATTTATGCATCTTGATATTAAGGGCTGGGATTTAGAGCTAGAAAAGGAGTTTGATTGTCTAATCACATCATTTTGTAAATGAGCTCATGGGGGGCCTTGGACCTGAGAGATTTGCCTAAAGACATTAACATGTTAAGCAGAACTTAGATCTCCTGATTCTCTCTGTCCCAAAGTTCTTTTCCCACCCCAACCTTGGCAATTCATATTTATAAAATGTTTTCTCAGAATCTTTAGTATATCTCACATTTTTTTGCTTTGTTTGTTCCTTGGGAATCAGGCTGGCAAGGAGGGTGCTGATGGTACAAGTAGCAGGGGTTATTTTCCTGTGCTTAAGAAATGGTGATACGTGAATCATGGTGGTGGGGTTTCTTACCAATTCTCTGCCAGAGGATGTTTTGCAAATGCTCTCATTTTGATTCCCCACGTCTACATTGTACAGCTGCAAGTTTTAACCACTGTAATTGTTGTTTGCCTTTTATGGACTATCTTGTTTGAAAACCCCTGCTGGGTAGCTAAACTTCTTATATATCTTTGCATCTCCAACTCTTTCGGCATTGTGCTTCTAAATAGTAAATGCTCAATGAATATCTGACAATGCAAGTATTTTTCTTTCTTTTTTTTTTTTTTTTTTGCAGTTTTTGGCCGGGGCTGGGTTTGAACCTGCTGCTTCCAGCATATAGGGCTGGTACCTTACTCCTTTGAGCCGCAGGTGCCGCCCAAAGAATTTTTTAGTTTTTTGCAGTTTTTGGTCAGGGCTGGGTTCGAACCCACCGCCTCCAGCATATGGGGCTGGCACCTTGCACCTTACTCCTTTGAGCCACAGGCGCTGCCCAAAGAATTTTTTATTTTTTTGCAGTTTTTGGCAAGGGCCGGGTTTGAACTCACCACCTCTGGTATATGGAGCCAGTGCCCTGCTCCTTTGAGCCAAAGGTGAGGCCCATAATGCAAGTATTTTTCATCAGTAGGGATAACTATCATTTCTCCCCTAGGTTTTATAAAAGGTTTGAGGTAATTAAATTATACTGCAATTTTCTTTGTTTGCATTAACATTCCCATTATGTCTTTGCTTGATTATTTGCAAATTGCAAGAATAGCATAAAAAGCAACTTATAATGGCTGAAGAAGTTGTCATTTTTCTTACCTGGGCCGTCTGAACAGATTTAGAGGTTGTATGATCTTTTGTGAACTTTCCCTTTTGATAATATGTGATCTAAGATGAGCTGTCCAAATAATCCAGTCTGATGGGTGATTGAAGTGAATTTCTTCGCCCTATGCTGGTTTTGGAGGTGCCTCTTCTTTCCTGCCAGGCATTTTGGTAAATACTGCCAAGTAAATTGCTCTCCAGATAGTCTGTGGAACCCCTAAAAGGTTGTCAGAGACAAAGTTTTTCACAGCTGGCCGCCCTCTGACAAAATAGAGAGCTCTGCTGGGATAATCTCTAGATGAAATGCTTCCCCACTTCCTCCTTGGCCACCTCCACTGCCGTCACCCACCGTCTTCCACTCTGTCTCCTTAGACGACGATCTTCCTTCCCCAAGCTGGTCCAAACAGTTCGTATGTAACGCACAATCTTCCTCTTTCTACCTGGAAGTCAGGTGACACTCCGTGCACAATGAAGTTTATCACAAATCATAATTTCTTCCACTCAGCTCTGAACCGAAGCACTTGCAACAGCCCCCGTGAGCCGGTTTACTTTTTAGTCTGTACATCCCTCCTTAATCGGGTCCTCGGGGTGATCCTTCTTTATACGGATCATTAGCCCCAGGTCTATGCTGACATCATCATTACTTACTATATGCCAGTCATTTTTCATGTGATATGATTTTGTTTAGAGACAGGGTCTCATTCTGTTGCACAGGCTGGAGCGCCAGAGTGTCAATGCCACCAGAGACTCAAACTGTCCTTCTATCTCAGCTTTCCGAAGTGCCAGGATTACAGGCATGAGCCACTATGCCTAGCCTCTTGTAGTAGTCACCTTTGGAATGTGTCATAAACACTGTGGGGTCACATACTGTTATCCTTAATTTACAAGTGAGGAAATGAATTGTTAACAAACTTGCCGTGGGTCTGACAGCCAGTTGGTGGCAGAGGCAATATGCAAAGCCAGTATGTTCTGACCAGAGGGCCATTCTTGTAACCAGGGATCAGCAAATTACATTTCCTGGACCAGGTTCTTTTTTTTTTTTTTTTGCAGTTTTTGGCCCGGGGCTGGGTTTGAACCCACCACCTCTGGTACGTGGGGCCAGCGCTTTACTCCTTTGAGCCACAGGTGCTGCCTTTTTTTTTTTTTTAGAGACAGAGTCTTCACTCTGTCACCCTTAGTAGAGTGTGGTGGCGTCATAGCTCACCAACCAAACTCTTGGGCTCGAGCAATCCTCTTGCCTCAACCTCCCAAGTAGCTAGGACTATAAGGGCCCACCACAAAACCTGGCTATTTTTATACAAGGGTCTCACTCTTGCTCAGGCTGCTCTTGAACTCCTGAGCTTAAGCAATCCACCTGCCTCAGCGTCCCAGAATGCTAAGTTTACAGGTGTGAGCCACCTTGCCCAGCCTCCTTAGCCGGGTTCTGCATCACCTATTTTAAAGTACATCCTCAGAGCTTTTCAATCATTTTTAAGTGATTAAAAAAAATATTTCATGATGTGTGAAAATTTTATACACAGTTCAATTTTATACACAATTTGCCTGCCCATGTTCAGGGTCCATGAATAAAGTTTTATCAGAACGCAATTACGGTCTTTTATTTGTTTGTTTTCCATGGCTGCTTTGTGCTCTATGATGGTAGAATTGAGTGGACTCGATTCAGATCGTATGTTTCACAAAGCCAAAAGTATTGACCATATGGTCCTTTTCAGAAAAAGTTTCCTGATGCCTTTCTTTATCAGTTTACTCAGTTGAGCTGCGGTGTCTTTTAATGAGCTCCCGGATGACATCCCCCTTTTCTGTTAACAGAAAGTGTTAACCTGGATGACCACTAGTCTGCTACTCAGCTGGAGACCCCTCGGGCCCAGCCTACAGGAAATGTCTGAGTCGTGTTTCTCCTGGTTATGAGAATGGTCAGCCCTTGCTCATTTCCTCTGAACTAAGCTACCCGTCTCCTTTAGCCCATCCTAGGGTCCTTTCCCCTTGGTTTTGCTCTTCCTGTTTGCTTTATTTATTTATTTTATTTTCTTCTTTCCTTTCCATGAGAAGCCGTTCATGGATTCTTTCCCCGGACTCGTCCTACTCCCCTTTCTGATTCCACATTTTGCTTAGAAAGTAAATAAACTAAAGACAACTCTCATGCTGCCACCGTGGCCTGGCTTTTTTGATTGTCATCATGATATAGCTAAGAGGTTCCATCATTTCTTTTGTGTGAAGAGTAAAGCCTCCCTCTATTCCTAGTAAGAGCAAGATTTCCGGTTGTCGTCTACAAAGGTTAGAGCTGTTTTCCTACCTGAACCCCTTAATTCTGGATAGGCAATTTTCTTTTGCATGACAGGTATGCTTTCACTGACAGAGTCACTTAAATCTTGGGTATTATACTTAGGAGGGAAGTTCTGAAAATAAGGGAGGTGAAAGCCTCATAGAGACAGAGTAGCTTTGGTGGGCTGAGCCCAGATGTATTCACATATCCAGAATGAGGTAAATTCAAGTTACGTTGAAGGAAATGCTAATTCCTATCATCCCACATGGTATCCCTGCTGTGATTCTCTCTGTGTTCCAGATCCTGTGTCAGGGATGGGCACGCATGTCCTTTACTCTCACTAGGGCTCCGCGGTGTGAGGCCCCATTTTATAGATGAGCAAACTGAGGCCAGAGAGGCCTGAGGCCTAAGAACTCGCATAGATGTCAAACTGATAGTGGCAGAGCAGAGAGGCTTTAGTCAAAGTTTCTCTGACTGCAGAATCTGAGTTCCTGGCCACTTCACTTTAGCTATCACTCCAAAATAAAAATGTTTGGGTGCATTTCAGAAAAGACATGGTTGGAGATAGAAAACATGAATGGATTCCTAAGGAATGTGAATAGATTTGTCTATACAGTATGGTAATGAAGAAGGGCTCACCTGTATCTAGGTGTATGTAGGATCCTTTTGACATATCCTTTTATCTCTGGTCTATACCTGTCAATCACAGAATCCTGAGTCTGATTCAATCTGACTCTTAAGGTTGAATTACAAATAGAATTGCCCATTGGTTGAAGAAAGCTAATTGTAGCATGCCCACTGATAAATACTTGTCTGTATATACAGAAAATTTATGTTAAAGCACTGTTTTGTTTTTTTTTTGAGACAGACTCACTTTGTCACCCCCAGTAGAGTGCCATGGTGTCATAGCTCCCAGCAACCTCAAACTCTTGGGCTCAGGCGATCCTCTTGCCTCAGCCTCCCAAGTAGCTGAGACTACAGGTGCCCGCCATATTGCCCGGCTATTTTTAGAGATGGGGTCTTGCTCTTGCTCAGTCTGTTCTCGAGCTCCTGAGCTCAGGCAATCCACCTGCTCCACCGCTCAGAGTGCCAGGGTTACAGGCATGAACCCCCTTGCCTGGCTTAAAGCGTTGTTAACAAATTATTGATACCATTTGCTATCTCATTGGCAAAATAAGATCGGAAGATAGGCAGACTCAAACTTGTGTGTTTCCTTACACGTCTAAGTTAAATTGCTTTAAAACACTAAGCACGTGTCTAATGTGGCATTTTATTCGAGTACAGAAATACTGCAACCCCCTTTTTGGCGTAGTGATTTCCTTTCTTCCTGGTTATTTGTATGTAAATGTAACAAGTGCAGTTTCCTTGAAGTTATGAATGAACGCAGATCTTCAGTGTTTTCCTTTTGTACTAGACAGTGTGGAGGAAACTGGAATTGCCTATTATTGTGGCAGAGGGGGTTGGAAATGAATTTCTTTTTCAACTAGTGAGTTCTTTCTTGGCCTCTTCTCTAGCCAAAGCACAACAGTCCCACCCGTGCCTCACTTGTCTCCCATGACCCCATGTGGAAACCCTGGGAATAGATGGTCTGGATGTTGAGGGGCAAGTTATTTATTCCCTTCTTTTATTCTCTTGCCTCCAATTCCACATGGGAGGGGAGGAGTTAGCAGTAAGAGTAAGGCTAGAATCTGAAGAACAAGTAAGAACAGAATAGTAAAGAGTTTGGGAATTATTTTGTAGCAAAAATATGTAGAGACAGCCTACCCATGATATTTGAAAATCTTGCAAGGTTGCCTCTCCATTTTATTTGCCTTTTTCTTGCATCCCAGACACTTTTGCCATTTGGAAAAAAAAAAAAAATCCAAAGACTCTGGACATACCTAAAGAGAGTGGGTGTTCAGATCAGTTCAGCCAATACATTTTAGATCGAATGTTGCTGTGCACATGGAAATGGACAGAGATGCATTTGACAGCACCATTTCACTTGTTAGCTCTTTGGCCTTGGAAAATCTACTTAGCTTACAGCTTGAGTTTCCTCAGTTTCTAAAAGGAAAGACTGACACACACTCGTGGGTTTGTTATGACGATTAAGCAAGGTCATGCATGTAATATGCTTGGCCAGTTCTTGACATTCACTTATTCAACAAATGTTTATTGAGCACACTTCGGTGTTTGATGTATTTTGCTATTGGAGTCTCTCCGTAAACATAAATTTGCTTCATTCTTCCTTTCCCTCTATCCCTTAAGGAGCTTATAGTCTGCCAAGGGGGTAAGAAAAGCAGAAAATAAACAAAAGCAGATAAGCAAAAATAAGTAAATATTATAAAGTAGAAAAAAGCAGGAAAATACATAGAATACCAACTGGACCCCTAGATTTGTTGAACTAACATGAGTTGGGAAGCCCTGTGATTAAGAGAGAGATCAGGAAATTATTTACAATGGATGTAGAAAGTATCAATGTGATTGTCACAATTGGTGAGGAAATTAGGTCCTAGATCCAAAGTTAGTATGAGAAGGAATCTTGATTTCCAGTTTTCAGTGGCAGTGATGGGACATTATTAATACAGGCAGAACAATTCCTTAGAAGAATAAAAAAAGGTAAATATCTGGAGCTTTACAGACCTTCACTTGTGTTTTCTAAGAACCTCCTTCTTCTTGCTAAGATAAATACTGTAGTTGTTGCCTATGGTCATGATAGGTTAATAAATGGAATATATCATCTCTCATACTTTTAGTTTTTTTTTTGGATTGTGGAAACTCCAGGAAATCTAGAGGTTAATAGTTAAACAAGTATATCATATCAACTAGGTTTATAGACACACTGTAATTGTGTAAGCAAGCTGTTGGTTCAATAATCAATGTCTAGCTAGGTCAGGGACTATTTTCCAAAGTATGGCTACAGCTGTAATTTGCATTTTTTATAACTGCTAACATGCCAACCTGTCTTTTTCATATCTTAGTCCCTTTCTTTTTTTCCCCTAGAATCATCTGAATTCAGTTTAAGAGGAGGAAAACTGTTCAGGATTCTTCTGAATTCTTGTTTCATTTACCTCAAGAGTAGAGCTCTAGAAAGTTCTTTGCTTTACCAAACTTGCTTTCTCAAACATGGCATTGGATACCAGCAAAGAAGTTTGTGAAAATTTTTTGTACTTTCAATTTCAGAAAAATACAGTTTAAAAGGTAAATATATTTAATACAATCGATAGATTAAGTTAATTTTTCTTTTATTACTTTGGTTGGTAAAAGAGAGTGACATATACCCTGCAGCTTAAAATGGACTGATTTTTCACGAACCTATCACTTTATCTCTTTCTTTCTCGAAGGACCTGCCAGCCGTATCATCTCATTCAAGTTGTTTACAGAGTCTTTTCACTCGGGACTTTGTTCCTGAATGAGCTTTCATTTTTCTACAAGGAGAGTAGGGGGAACATGCAAGATTTAATTCTGTAATTGGTTTAAGATTGAGACTGAGAAATCTTAATACAGTAGGGTTAGAATGATTTTTCCATTTCAGATTTCATTCATTCTTTCTGATGTGACCTATCTAAGGACAAGGCAGCTGGTCATGTTGAGCAGATTTGGAAGGGTGGAGGACTGTTTATTTCTTGGTAGACTTTAACAAGCATCATTGAATAATTCAATAAATTATCTGCACCTTGTACTGTGCTTGGTGAATACAGGGTGCAGATATTTCTACCCTCAAGAAGCTCGTAATGTGATGGGATGTATTTGTTTGCTAAGAAAGTACCACAAACTGGGTGGCTTGAGCAACAGAAATTTGTTGCCTCACAGTTCCGGAGGCTGGCAGTCTAAGATCAAGATGGCGGTAGGTTTGGCTCCTTCACGAGGGTGCGAAGAAGAATCTTTTCCAAGCTCCACGCTTAGATTTTGGTGGTTTGCTGGCAGCCCTTGGCAATCCTTGCCTGGTAGGCTCACAGCCTGGACTCCACCTCTGAGTTCACATGGTAGTTTCCCTGCCCTCCTCCAGTATGACATCATGTTAATTATATGGGCAGAGATCCTCTTTTCAAGTAAGGTCACATTCTGAGATGCTGGTGGTTAGGATTTCGGCATTAATTTTGAGAGGACATAGTTCAACCTGTACCATGGAAGACAAACATGTTAGCATGTGTATAAGCACGTGATAGAAGTCCTGGTCCAGCAGGTAGGATACCGGGGAAGGTGAGGGGGTATAGAGAGGATGCTAATTTGGTGTAGCATCAGTAGAACTTGAAGAGGAGAATAAGGAAGCCAAACGAGAGACTTTACCATCTGGTCCTTGAGCAGAATGACGACCTGCTCTCCTGGTTTTCTGTAGTTCATGACAGACTAGATGCTTCTAACCTGGGGTGTGTTAAATTAGAAAACACACACTCGTATGCACAAGGGCACACACATGTCCACGTGCTGTTGCTATAGTGACTCCCAGAACTTAATTAGACTTTAGTGGCAATGAGATCTACAAAAAACTATCAGTAGTTGTCACAGGCAACGTTGATGTTTAGATACAGGGACAGGGCTTGGTGCTTGGGGGCAGGGGACATCCTTCCCATGGTATCAAATGGTCTCTAGACCTCTTGGAACAAAGCTTAAGAGGGAATGAGAGTAAGAAGGAAACTAGGCAAAGTTTATTTTTAGAAAAGGCCTGTAAGTCTTAAAAAAAAAAAGAAAAGCACTATTTTGAGTGTTTCCAACCCTCTTACAATATTGATCATTATCAGTCTTTTCAACTGTGTATATACTTGCCAGAGCTAACAGATAGCTTTATCTTCTTAATGTGATCTGGATACATTTAGCATGAAATGATGTATGAATATGGCAGGAACCCTTTCAGTAAGGGAGGACAATAAGGAAAGGGATTTGCAGGCATGTTGGGTGAGGTGGCTGGGGTAAGGTCGGGGGAAGGAACTTCTCCAGCGTAGAACAGATGTCCGTCATCCTTCAGGTTGTCCTGCTAGGGTGTTGACGGATGGCAGGCATCACACACGGGGAGGGGCCCGGTGGATGATCCAGAGAAAGTCACAGCAAGTTGAGGCTGAGGCCCGGGTGTCCTCAGAGCTGGGCGTGTGGTCTTGGGACAGGCGACCCAAATAACCAAGGAATGGGTGGGCAGCAGAGGTTAGGCAGAAAGTCCGGGAAGAAATGAGTGAGCATGGAAGGGGAAGGAGGAAAGGATCCACAGAGAGGTCAAGTGGAAAACAGGGACCAGCAAGTGAGAGGATCTAAGAAACCAGGCCGCAGGATCAGGCAACAGGTGTTTCTTCTGTCCTAGTCCCGCCTATAAGAAATGGATATATACTTCTGTTTTTTCCAGCCCAGAAGCAATCTTTGTTCACCTGGCTATTGCGTGAGGATGCATTCATAAGAAGCCTGGGGAGGTAGGGTTTAGAAGAATACACAGAAAAAGAGCAACAGAGACTAGGTTGGGCCTTGTTTAAACAAGCCCAGACTTCTCTTCAATGCTGGGTACCCGTGCTCGGCTCTCTAAGTGGGACCAGCAGAGGCAGAGGAAAATGGGAAGTAGTGAATCAGCTGGATTGTCAGGACACTCAGTACAAGACAGAAACCACTGCCAGTTCTCTCTCGGGTCAGGAGGAGCACAGGGTCTAATGTGGGTAAGTAGCCCCGAGCCCTAGACCTCTAAGCCCACGGTAAGGCTGGATGGAAGAAATGCCAGTGCTGGAGGGAGTGCTGTGCTGCTATTCAGTTCTAAATACAAAGCATTTGGCCAGTATCAGGACCCTACATGATTTCCTTACCCTTGGATCTAGCATTTGTACTTATGGGATTCTACCTGGCGATAGTGATTATTGATAGACTTTGTAATAAGCACTTTGCCAATTAGATCTAATCCTCATAAAAACCTGAGAGGTAGGCAGTATTATCCCCATTTTATTTTTTTATTTTCTACTTTTTTTTCCTTTGTTCTTTTTTTTTTTTGTAGAGAGAGAGTCTCACTTTATCACCCTTGATAGAATGCCATGGTGTCACACAGCTCACAGCAACCTCCAACTCCTGGGCTTA
This sequence comes from Perodicticus potto, assembly GCA_963574655.1. Taxonomy (NCBI): domain Eukaryota; kingdom Metazoa; phylum Chordata; class Mammalia; order Primates; family Lorisidae; genus Perodicticus; species Perodicticus potto. The sequence continues at coordinate 16,645 of CAUYRH010080271.1, read as the reverse complement.
GGCGATTCTCTTGCCTCGGCGTCCCGAGTAGCTGGGACTACAGGCGCCCGCCACAACGCCCAGCTATTTTTCTGTTTTGCCATTCGGCTGAGGCCGGGTTTGAACTCGCCACCTTCGGTATATGGGGCTGGCACCCTACTCACTGAGACACAGGCGCCGCCCATTTTCTATTTATTTATTTTGTTTTGAGACAGAGTCTGACTCCGTTGCGCTGGGGTTGAGTGCTGTGGTGTCATAGCTCACAACAACCTCAAACTCTCCGGCTCAAGCCATGCTCTTGCTCAGCCTCCGGAGTAGCTGGGACTACAGGCACCTGCCACAGTACCTGGCTAGTATTTTAGTTTCTCTCTTGCCCAGACTGGACTCCGTCTCCTGTGCTCAAGCAATCCACTGGCCTCGGCCTCCCAGAGTGCTAGGATTACAGGCGTGAGCCACCGTGCCTGGAGGTCTCCCCTCCCCATTTTACTAAGGTAAAAATTGGAACTCAGGTTAATAATTTGTCCCAGATTATACAGTTAATGGTTGCAGAGCGGGGATTTGAATCTAGTTTATTCAAATTCAAAAGTTCGTGCTTCTTACTCTGCCACTGCCATGTCAAAAAAGTGAAAAATAAAAGCACCCTTATTGTATGTGTGTAATGGGGAATAGTAATCAGTTGCAAAGAGAAGGCGATGATATTAATGGAAAGATGCTTATGACGGAGGAAGAGCAGATATGAATACATCTGGTGTGTGATTACAAACAAGTGCATGTGTTTGTGTGTAGTTTGTTTTATCCTAAGTAAAAGAGTTTTTGTGGGGGATGACATCATTGAATTCAGTGGCAGGAGGTGTAGCTGGCCCCTTTCACTTGGCTTTTCTTTAGGTATCTGCTCTCTCTGCCTTCCTCTGTGGATCAGGCTTTCACTAACTTAAAACTATGTGCACATAGTTTAAAAGAGCCACTAGCTCTCTGTTTTTATGACTTTGTAGTTTTAGTACTCATTGTTTTTTGGCTACTTACACTCTCTGGTCTGAGATCAAATTCTCTCCCCGCCACCTCCCCCCAGCCCCCCCCAAAGAAATCTCACAATGTGATGATGAGTAGCTGCAGGGTTGGCTGGATCTGAGTCAGGAGTTCACCCCCTTGTACACGAGCATGGCCCTCGCCCACTTCCATGTCACCTGGGTAGGGCACACAGGTGGAACAGTTAAACTGACATCATCAGCAGATGGGAAGGAAATGTATTAAGAAATGAAGGGAAAGTGGGTCTCAGTGGCTCACACCTCTAATCCTAGCACTCTGGGAGGCTGAGGCAGGTGGACTGCTTGAGCTCATGAGTTTGAGGCCAGCCTGAGCAAGAGTGAGACCCTGTCCTACTAAATGTAGAAAAACTAGCCAGGCGTCATGGCAGACTCCCATATTCCCAGCTACTCAGGAGGCTAAGGCAGGTGGATTGCTTGAGCCCAAGAGTGTGAGGTTGCTGTGAGCTACGATGCCACTGTACTCTATCCAGGGTGATAGAGTGAGACTCTGTCTCTGAAAAAAAAAAAAAAAGGAAAAGAAAGACAACAAATATGGCTGCTTAGATTTACACTTGTGTGAAGCAACAGTCTTCTGACTGACCTGGGCTATTTTACATCATTATTTCAAAAAAACACATTATAAAGGTGCACACCCCTATTTTTTTTTTTTTTTGAGACAGAGCCTCAAGCTGTCACCCTGGGTAGAGTGCCATGGCATCACAGCTCACAGCAACCTCCAATTCCTGGGCTCAAGCTAGTCTCTTGCCTCTGCCTCCCAAGTAGCTGGGACTACAGGCGCTCGCCACAATGCCCAGCCATTTTTTTTTTTTTTGGTTGCAGCCATCGTTGTTTGGCGGGCCCGGGCTGGATTCGAACCCGCCAGCTCAGGTGTACGTGGCTGGCGCCTTAGCCCGTGGAGCCACATTCTTAATCACAAAGAAGCTGGTGATTAAAGGAGGTCCATCTCCCTGGTTTTACTTACGTTTCCTGTGAGTGAAAGAGGCTAAGACCTTACATGCTTCCATTTGTTCTGTGGCTGGTTCCCTTGTAAGGAGGCCACTAGACACAGTGAAAAGAATGACAATACCATCTGCTAAGCAAACTGAGGCAGTGCCCTTGAACTAAGGGAGTAACACAGAAAGGCAGACTGGGGCTCTCTCACAGCTAAGTGACAAATACAAGGCTAATTGTCCATTGATATAACAGGATATGTGACACAGAGTCTGGGTAATAGAAACCAGGCAAAATGTAAAGAAAAGATTTTGTAATCACGGAATATTACATCTAGCAGAAGCTTTAGAAATCACCCAGGCTAGGCCAGGTTCAGTGACTCTTACCTATAATCTTAGCACTTTGGGAGGCTGAAGAGGGAGGAATACCTGAGGCCAGGATTTGGAAATCCTCCCTATACAAATAATTAAAAAAATTAGCCCAGCATGGTGGCGGTGTGCAACTGTCGTCCTAGTTTCTTGGGACGCTGGGCCAAGAGGACGGCTTGAACTCAACAGTTTGAGGTTGCAGTTGTCTATGGTCGCACCTATGTACTCTAATGTGGGCAACAGAAAAAAAAAAAACGTCTAAAAAAGAAAAAAAGCTTCTAGGCCGATCGCCTCACTTTATACATCCCGCGTGTCTGAGTAAGAGAGATTAAGTAACTGGAAGGTCCCAGGGAGTGGTAAACCGAGTACGGAGGACAGATCTGAAACTCACACCTGCGCTGTCATTTGCTAGCGCATCAAGCACATAAGTCAAACTTTGACTCTCTGGGGAGCCCCTATGTTCTTCCTATAAAGACAGAAGCTCACTTCTGAGGCAAAACAAAAACAAATACAAAAACGAAAATAGCAGGCATCGTAGAATTCAGGACCTGTATTTATTCAGTCGTCAGATGACTGACTGAGTCTATTTGATGATGCACGTTGCCATTCATCCATTTATTAATTCCCTGGAACATTTATTACCTTCTTCTCTATGTGATTCACTGCTAGGTACCCAGGAAGTATACAGAGAAATGATTTCTTTATTATTTTTTTCTTTCAAAATAGTTTTTTTTTTTTTTTATTGTTGGGGATTCATTGAGGGTACAATGATTGCATTTGTTAGGGAAAGTCCCTCTTACAATCGTGTTTTGCCCCTAAAAGGTGTGGCACACACCAAGACCCCACCCCCCTCGCTCCTTCCCTCTCTCTGCTCCTCCTTCCTCACCCCTCCACCTCTCCCTCATTCTTTCTCTCTCTGCTCTCCCCTTCCCCCACTCCCACTGCGTCATTAATTGTCATTAATTGTCCTCATATCAAAATTGAGTACATAGGATTCATGCTTCTCCATTCTTGTGATGCTTTACTAAGAATAATGTATTTCTCTTCCATTCAGGTTAATACAAAGGCTATAAAGTCTCCACTTTTTTTAATGGCTAAACAGTATTTCATGATGTACGTATTCCACAGCTTGTTGATTTATTCCTAGTTCTTTTTTTTGTTTGAGACAGAGTCTCACTCTGTTGCCCCAGGTTAGAGTGTCACAGCATCACAGCTCACAGCAACTTCAAACTCCTGGGCTCAAGTGATCCTCTTGCCTTAGCCTCCCATGTAGCTGGGACCACAGGAGCCCACCCCAAAGCCTGGCTAGTTTTTCTTTCCTTTCCTTTTTTTTTTTTAGTATGGATGGGGCCTCACTGTTGCTCATGCTGATGTTGAATCCCTGACCTCAGGCAATCCCCTGGCCTTGGCCTCCCAGAGTGCCAGCACTATAGGAGTGAGCCACCTTGCCTGGCCTCAGAGAGATGATTTTTTTTTTTTTTTTTTTTTGGTTTTTGGCAGGGGCCGGGTTTGAACCCACCACCTCCAGTATATGGGGCTGGCACCCTACTCCTTTGAGCCCCAGGTGCTGCCCCTCAGAGAGATGATTTTGTGAAGCTCCCGGTTTAATGGGGGACCGATGTGTCTGCTGATATCTGTGATTTAATTATAGTTCAAAGGAAAAATCGATTGGTTGCTTGGATCTTGAAGGGGGAATGGAAGAAGGAGGGACTGGGAATGGGGGAGTCAGAGCAGACCCAGCTTTGGTCTGTGGGGCAGTGGGAACTGTCACAAGTATCCAGGAAATCCGAAAGCTCTGTGTGGTTGCAATGCAGTAGGGGGTCACCCAGCAGAACAGTGAGAGGTGTGTGTGGTTGCAATGCAGGAGGGGGTCACCCAGCAGAGCAGTGAAAGGTGAGGTTGGGGAAATGGACAGGGATCAAGGTGGGAAAGGCTTTGCAATGCAGGAGGCCTTCATTGCTCGACTCAGTACACTCAGACCTGCTCCTGAGACAGGGTTTCTTCCAGCAGCTAGATTAGCATATTTTTGTATTTTAGACTCAACTATGCATCCATGTCCCTTAGCAACAGGTTCGTGTTAATATTCTGAGCTCGGCATGCAATGGAGAGCCAAATTGGCTTTGAAGAGCTTTCCTTTGGCAAATCTGTGACTAACTTTATAAGAAAAAGAAAAGATACTAACCTTTGTAGGGAAGAGAATTTGCACCGGTTGACTGGGATCGAGTGCAGTTTTCTTTACCCTTTGATGATTCAACCTGTAATGACATTTTGTTGGCATTTCTCCAACTTGCACTTGCCTCTGTTCAACACACCACACCTTGAGGTCTGATGATACGGTTTTCACTCACGTGGCATGTCTCCCACCCTGGTTTTTGTTTTTTAGTGAACTAACTTAACCATCATTCCTGCCTGCTAAGAACCAGGGAGCTTGCTGGCTCTCCCCGTGGGCCTCCCTACCGAGGTCATGTCAGTGCTTCTCACTCACACCTGAGCGGCTGCCATTATAGATGTTTCATACAACAGAAAACTCAGCCTCTGTGCTGTAGAGCTGGAGGCTCTTTCTGGACTTTTGGATGTTGGTCTTAATCTGTAAAAGAAGAGAGCACTCCAGGATTGAACAGAGAGCCTTACAAAAATGTGGGAAGGGGCACCTAGGTGATGAAGATATGCAAAACTAATGCTGAGGTTAAGCCGTTAATATTAGTTTTGTGTTATTTTTTCACTTACTACAAATTTCTTAAGCAGTTAATATTATGTTTGTATTATTCTTTCACTTGAAATTTCCCAAGTCTATAGCTATCACCTTGTAACAAACTTAGCAACAAATCGGAGAAAAATAATTAACTAGTTAATCTGTATTTTTAACCAGATTTGTGATCTCATCTACATCATCTCACCTCCTTGGGCCTCAGTTTCCTCTTCTGCAACTGGATGGTCACTATGTTCTGTTGTCTAAAGAAATGCCCAATTTGATTGGGGAGATTCATTGAGGCTAAGACATGTGGAGACTATAGAGAAAATTAAGATGGGTGGATGCTAGTGAACGAAACCCTTCAAGCATTCTACCTTTTCTTCACTCAAGTTGGGCTCTAGGAAATCATCTGTGCTTTTATTGTTTTTGGCATAAGTTTGGAGGACGTTAACTGCTTAAACTATGTTCTAATAGTAACCTGAATTTGTATATAACTGACTTTTTTTTTTTTTTTGAGACAGAGTCTCACTTTGTCGCCCTTGGTAGAGTGCTGTGATGTCACAACTCACAGCAACCTCCAACTCTTAGGCTCAAGCGATTCTCTTGCCTCAGCCTCCCAAGAAACTGGGACTACAGGTGGCCACCATAATACCTGGGTACTTTTTAGAGACAGGGTCTTGCTTTTGCTCAGGCTGGTCTCGAACTTCTAAGCTTAGGCAATCCAACAGCCTCGGCCTCCCAGAGTGCTGGGATTACAGCTGTGAGCCACCACACCTGTCCTAGACTCTTGTTCTCATTTTTACTCTGTTAAGAAAGATTGATAAATAATAGAGATAGGCTGGGTGCAGTGGTTCATGCCTGTAATCCTAGCACTCTGGGAGGCCAAGGCAGGAGGTTCGGTTGAGGTCAGGAGTTTGAGACCAGCCTGCACAAGAACAAGACCCAGTCTCCACAAAAAATGACAAAATTAGCTCGGTCTGCTGGTGTACACCTAGAGTTTCCAGCTGCTTGGGAAGCTGAGGAAGGCGCATTGCTTCAGCCCAGGAGTTTGAGGTTGCAGTGAGCTAGGTTGACACTCTAGCTGCAGCCTAGCTGGGGTGTCAGAGCAAGACTTTGTGTCTCAAAACAAAACAACAACATTAAAACCCCAGTAGAGATAATGAAAGAACATCCTTTGCTTTAGAGTTGTTAATACGACAACCAAGAAAGATTGCAGAATCTTCCAAGAAAAATGACAGCATCAGCTTTGTGAGTTGGTTTAGATCAGATGTTCCTGAAAGTTAGAAAAATAATAATTTCAAATATATTCCAATCATTTGGAATTGATTTAAAAGAAAGAAAATAGATGTGCTGCCAACGGCATTAGATTGTTAGACCGCAAACAACACTTTAAAAGAAGTGAACAGCTGTCACATGTCTGCCCTCTGTAGAGATTTTTGCTTTGGAAAGATAACAAGTTTGCAAATTAACAGATCTCATCTAAATTCCACCCTTTTTCCTGGAGCTCCTACTACCCTAATCCTGCCCCGCCCAAGAGCACAGCCCTTTGATTCTCTGGATCCAAAGAAGTTTTACTTTCTTTTTCTCCCTGTTGGATATGCTAATTTTCAGGCAGGGTTAAAATAAGGATTGATGTGTGTTGTAATAGTGATTATACAGTAAATAGTCTGCATATATTTTAACAAAACTGACTAACTGGGGATTTTTGCTCTGGTTATTCACACACTGGGAAGCATGTCCAGAAACACGTTTCTAATCTTGTTTTTAATGCTCCATCTTCAGAGCTGTGAGGTAGGCTGAGTGGTGACATCAGCCTTCCTCACGGCAACCTCAGACTCTTAGCCTCAGTTTCCCAAGTAGCAGGGACTCCAGGAGCCCACGAGGACTCCCGGCTAGTTCTTTTATTTTTGGTAGCGATTGGGTTTCATTCTTGCTCAGGCTGATCTCAAACTCCTGAGCTCAAGGGATCTTCCCACCTTGGTCTCTCAGAGTGCTGGGATTCCAGGGCTGAGCCACCCAGCCTGGCCAGTCCTGTTTGTCTATGTGTATTTTTTTGTGATAAAATATACATAACATAAATTTCAACATTTTAGCATCTTAAAGTATACAATTCAGTGGCTTTTGGTAAATTCACAAGATTGTGCAATCATCACCACTATCTAGTTCCAAGCATTTTTATCACCACAGAAGGAAACTTTGTACCAATTAACCATTCACTTCTCAACCCCTACTCCCAGCCCCTGGGAGCCACCCAACTGCTTTCTTTTCTATATATATACATATATTTGCAGTTTTTGGCCAGGGCCGGGTTTGAACCTGCCACCTCCAGTATATGGGGCCGGCTCCCTACTCCTTGAGCCACAGGCACCGCCCTCAACTGCTTTCTAATCTCTGTGGATTTGCCCTTCTGGGTACGTGCTATTCCTGTGAGTGGGACCCTGTGACGTTATGGCCTTTTGGTGATGTTATGGCCTCCTGCTTCTTCCACTTAGCAGAACGTTTTCAGGATTCATCCACATTGTAGCATGTATCGGTCCTTCATTCCTCTGATGGCTGGATAAAATCCCCTTGTATGGATTTACCACATCCTTTTCCTCTTTTTTTGAGACAGAGTCTCACTTTTTTGTCCTCGGTAGAATTTCGAGGCATCATAACTCACAGCAACCTCAAACTCTTGGGCTTCAGCAATTCTCTTGCCTCAGCCTCCTGATTAGCCCGGACTACGGGCTCTTACCAATACACCTGGCTATGGGGGTCTCGCTCTTGCTCAGGTTGGTCTTGAACTCCGAACTCAGGCAATCCACCCACCTCAGCTTTTCAGAGTGCTAGGAGTACAGACATGAGCCACCACACCTGGCCTTTACTTTTTCCCTCTTTATATTTCCTATCAACATCCAGTGTCTAGAGACCTGCTGAAATACTATTCAGTAAATTACATGTAAGTTTAGCTAATAGAACTCAAATTGAGAACAGAGTAAAACAAAGTCTCAGGGGTGGGGAAATTTTCCAGTGCCCCTAAAGTAAATATTCATGAGTGGCTGGCTTTTTGTAAAGCTAAGTCTAACAATAACTACTAGGACTAGGAAAAGCATTGAATTGTGTAGATGGGCACAGAGGTTCTGATCTTGATTTAGTTGTTTGCTGACTGGGTCACCTGCATTTCCCTGGGTCCAGGGTTTCCTTCTGTTGTTCTGGTTACTTTGTATCTAGCTAAGGTAATTTACATGCATTATTTCATTTAATCTTCACAACAACCATAGGAAAATGTATAATTTTATTTATTTTTTTGTTTTTGGAGATAGGGATCTGCTCTGTTGGCTACCTACCATGCAGTGGCATCCTTAGAGCTCATTGCAACCTCAAACTCCTGGGCTCAAGCAGTGCTCCCGCCTCATCTTCCCGAGTAGCTGGGACTGCAGGCACTTGTCCCCACGTCTGGCTAATTTTTCTATTTTTTTTTTTTAGAGATGGGGTCTCTCTCTTGAATGGCCTGGTCTCAAACTCCTGTCCTCAAACAATCCTGCCTTGGCCGCCCAAAGCACCACCAGGTCTTATTCATATTTTACAAATGAGGAGGCCTAGAAAATTAAATATCATTGCAAAAGTTTTTTACTCTAGTAAAGTCTGAGGGTGAGACTCAAACTAGTGTCCTTTCTTTTTTTTTTTTTTTTGGAGGTAAGAGTCTCACTCTGTCATACTGGGTTGAGTGCTATGGCATCACAGCTCACAGCAACATTAAATTTCTGGGCTCAAGGGATCCTCTTGCCTCAGCCTCCCAAGTTAGCTGGGACTATAGGCATGTACCACCATGCCTGGCTCATTTTTCTATTTTTAGTAGACAGAGAGTCTAGCTCTTCCTCGACTGGTCTCAAACTCCTGAGCTCGGGCAATCCTCCTGCCTCGGCCTCCCGAAGTGCTAGGATTCTAGGCGTGAGTCGCTGTGTCCAGCCATGTCTGACTATCTTTAGTCTTGAGCCTGTAACCCCTGTGATTGGGGCGGGCAAACTATGACCTCTTGTATGATGTTACACAGCTTGTAAGCTAATAAAATGGTTATTAACATTTTAAACCATTTTTAATGGTTATTAAACATTTTAACATGTTTTTAAAAAATCAAAAGAAGAACATTTTATGAAATGTGAAAGTTATGTGGAATTCAAGTTTCCGTGTCTACTGATAAAGTTCTGGTGGAATACAGACCTGCTCATTTTGTAGTGTGTCATCTCTGCATTTGTGCTGCAGGGGCAGAGTCGAGATACTGGGAGAGAAATTCACTGGTCCAAAATACCCGTGTGTATTTACTATCTGTCCCTTTATAGAATAAATTTGTTATCATTTATAAAAAGGAGGCAAAGAAGTAATTAAATTATTCCTTAGGTCCTTTCAGCTCTTATGTTCTGAGAATTGCAGAGCACTTGCCTAGATTTGTTTTGTTTTCCTAGGAAGGCTCTATTTCTCTCCGCCCCACCGCACTCTCAACACTCAAGTTTGCCTTTTTTCTAAAAAAGATTGAGTCCACTTAAAATAGACACCTCCCTTCCACCCCCCAAGTCATGCATTCATGCCCTGACCTCCCCTGTCTCTCCGAATTTATCCTTTCATCTCTTCTTGATTCATCTATTCTGAGAAATAACAATATTACCATTTATTAGACGCCTGTGATCTCAGGCACGCAGTGGGGGTTTGAAGGTTTAGAGATGATATGTGTAAGGTCAGGTGTGTTATTTCCTTTTTTGGGATGAGAGAGTTGAAGCTTAGGGAGGTCAGATTGCTTCCTCAGAATATGTGTTAGTAAGTTGTGGTTCCAGAGTTTGAACCCCAGTCTTTCTGGTCCTAGGGCCGTTACTCCTCTTGTCTGATGTTATCTTTGAACTCTGTGCCTAAAGCTATCTCCCCCTTACCATGCCCCCTGCATTTCTCTGAATGCCCTCTTTATCCCTTGCTCCTTGCCATTTTTCAAATAGGCTTCTTTGCATTAAGTTTGCCTCCTAAAAACAGCATTCCCTTGGGCCAGCTCCTCTTCTGCTTAAAATTTAACTACTTAACTACTAAGAATGGGAATAGTATTTCTTGACTAGTATATTCACACACCAGGTACTGTGCTAAATACTGTACATGTTGCCTCATGTAAATCTTACAATAATTTATGAGGTTGCTACTAATATTACCATTTCAAAGGTGGGGGGGACTAAGGCTTGAAAGGTTAAGAAATCATTCAAGGGGAATACAGTTACAAAGACATAGAGCAGAGATTTGAACCCTCTGTATTTTTAATCGCTGTGCCATATTTGCCTATCCTCCAGTCTTTTTTTTTGTAGAGACAGAGTCTTACTTTGTTGCCCTCCTTAGGGTGCTGTAGCATCACAGCTCACAGCAACCTCCAACTCCTGGGCTTAGGCGATTCTCTTGCCTCAGCCTCCCGAGTAGCTGGGACTACAGGCGCCCACCACAATGCCCGGCCATTTTTTGGTTGCACCTGTCGTTGTTTGGTGGGCCTGGGCTGGATTCAAACCTGCCAGCTCAGGTGTACATGACTGGCGCCTTATTGAGCCACAGACGCCGAGCCCCTTTTGACATTTTTTAAGGGTAGGCCTGCTGCTGACAAATTCTCATAGTTTTTCTTCATTTGAGAATGTCATGATTTCTCTTGAATTTCTGAAGAGTAGTTTCCTTGGATAAAAATTCTGTGTCCATAGCTTTCTTTCAGTGCTTAGAAAATGCTGTCCGGGGCGGTGCCTGTGGCTCAGTGGTAGGGCCCTGGCCCCATATACTGAAGGTGGCGGGTTTGAACCTGGCCCCGGCCAAACTGCAACAAAAAAATAGCCGGGCATTGTGGCGGGCGCCTGTAGTCCCAGCTACTCGGGAGGCTGAGGCAAGAGAATCGCCTAAGCCCAGGAGTTGGAGGTTGCTGTGAGCTGTGATGCTACAGCACTCTACTAAGGGTGATAAAGTGAGACTCTGTCTCTAAAATTAAAAAACAAAACAAAACTGCTGTCACACTTTCTTCTAGCATCCATTGTTTCCTCTCAGAAATCTGTGGCCATTCTTTTTTCCTATAGATAATGAATTGTTTCTTTCTGGCTGCTTTCAAGTTCTTGTCTTTAGTTTTCAGAAGCTTCATTATGATGTGTTTTGGCTTGAATTTCTTCGTGTCTATCTTGTTTGGAGTTCGCACATATTCTTGAATCTACTGGTGTGTGTGTGTGTGTGTGTGTGTATGAATTCCTCAAATTTGGGCAAGTGTCAGCCCTTACAGACGTACGCTGCTTCATGATGTGGATACATTCTGAGAAATGTGTCACCAAGGCACTTTCATTGTGTGAACATATTTACACAAACCTAGGTGTTATCGCCTCCTGTATACCTAGGATGTATTGCACCAACTGTTTGCTCCGAGGCTATAAACGTGTACACGATAGTAAGTATTTGTGTATCTAAACACATCTAACTGTAGAAAAAGTAGAGTAAAATAATGGCATTTTAATCTTATGGGACCATTGTTATGTATACAGTCTGTTGTGGAGCAAAATGTCATAACGCAGCCTGTGACTGTATTTCTTTGAATACGTCTTCATCTCCAATTTCTTCCTTCTCTTTTTCTAAGACTCCAGTGACATAAGTGTTGTGTCTTTTGGTATAGTTTTTCGCATCTTTGAGGATCTGTTTCTCTTTTCAGTCTGTTTTCTCTCTGTTTTTTCAGATTGGGTAATTTCTGTTGATCTATCTTCACATTCACTGATTTTTTTTTTCCATATCCTTCATCCTGCTGTTGAGACCATCCCCTCTGTTTTTGTTTTGCTTGTTGTATTTTCTAGTTTGAATTATTCCTCCATACTTGCTTATATATTCCATTTCTTTGCTGAAGCATTCTCTTTTGTCATTTGTTTTGAGCATGTTTTGTCATTTGTTTTCCTTGTTGAAACATTTTTTTTGTGATGGCTCCTTTAGAATCTTTGTCAGATAATTCTAACTTCTGTGTCAGCTCAGGAATGATTGTTTTTTCTCATTCATTCCGAGATATTCTTGTTTTTTGGTATGATAACTGATTTTAACTGGACATTTTGTGTATTTTTTTTTTTAATCGAGGCAGAGTCTCACTTTGTCGCCCGTGGCATCACAGCTCACAGCAACCTCCGACTCCTGGGCTCAAGTGATGCTCTTGCCTCAGCTCCCAAGTGCCTGGAACTACAGGCTCCCACTACAACGCCCGGCTACTTTGAGAGTCGGGGTCTTGCTCTTTCTCAGGCTGGTCTCAAACCTGTGAGCTCAGGCAGTCCACCCTCCTTGGCCTCCCAGAGTGCTAGGATTACAGGAGTGAGCCATTGTGCTCGGCAACATTTTGTGTATTATGTTATAAGACTCTGGTTCTTATTTAAACCTCGTGGTTTAGATGGAAGGTCTCCTCTGATGCAACGCCGGCAGGTGCAGGGCAGTACTGCCTCTTTATTGCCAGGTGGGGATAGACGTGTATGTTCTCCACTTGGCCTTTGTTGACACCTACAGTGAAGGAGCTCCCTGTTCCTGCGAGGTGGGGGTGGCTCAGCCTCCCCACTAGGCCTCCCCTGATGCTCAGGGGGTGGCTTTGGTACTACTGATAGTGTTGCATCTCCTGATGGTCTAGCACCACCCCTGTGGGATAGAATGTGACCTTCTTCCTGACAGTTTCTTTGGTTTGTTTTGACCATCCGTGTTTAATGGAAGTCTGTTTAGTCGATTTTTTTTAACGTGGCAATATTCTTAGTTTTCCGTTCATTTCATTATTCCATCTGTCCCCTTTCCTTGTCTCCTTCACTTTCTACTTCCCAAATGTGGACTCTTTCCAGAGTGGCAATTCTCCTTTGGCGTGCGGATCCTTCAGGAGCGTGTTGCTGTTTAGACCTCTGGCTCTTACCCCTTGTTACGGCGACTGCTCGATCTCTTCCCCAGGTTTTCCCTGGAGCCTTAATCCTCATGGTCCCGCTCTCTGAAAGATGTGTCTGTCTGGAACTCTGTGGCCACTTCAGACTTGGCAACTTGAACACAAAAGGCATTTATCTTCGCCTTCTCGTTCCTCTCAGTTTTGTTTCTTGCCCAGTTTCCCAACCTCTAGCTTCTTCATCGCTCCTGTCCATTTTTCCTTCAATGTACATATCTTACATATGTAAGATGTGTATTTAGGGCAAAAAGCACAAGTTAAATCTGGTCCTGTCCCTTGTAAGCTGCGTGACCTTGAATACCCGACTTAACTTCACCCAATCTCAGTTTTCCCATCTGTAAAATGGGGATGATGATAACGGCAATCGCCGAGGTTTGATTCAAAAATGAAATGAGATCATTTCTATGTAATACCTAAACTTACCTGGCACTTAATAGAGATTCAATAATTGTAGCTTTGCTCTTTTTTTGTTTATGTTAGACAGAGTCTCACTTTGTTGCTCTCAGTAGAGTTCCATGGTGTCACAGTTCACGGCAACCTCAAACTCTTGGGCTCAAGCGATTCTCTTGTCTCAATCTCTTAAGTAGCTGGGACGATAGGCACCCGCCACAATGCCCGACTAGTGTTTTTTAGAGACGGGGGTCTTGCTCTTGCTCAAGCTGGTCTCGAACTCATGAGCCCAAGCAATTTACCTGCCTCATCCTCCCAGAGGAAGGAACAAGCCCTTCACTTGTCCTAGGAGTTCACAGTGGGGTGAAGGGCAGGGTGAAGGTGACTGACAGTCTCAAAACCAAAGCAAGAGTAATGGCCACAGGACAGATTCCAACAACATGGAGAAAACAGTCATTCATTTTGCAGGAAGGGCAGGTAGATGGGGTAGGATCAGAAAAACTTCACAATGGAAGTGACATTTGAGCAGGGTTTTGAAGGCTGAGTTTTCCGGCAAAGGGAACACATTCTAGACAGAGTGATAAGCCTGGGAAATTCAAAAGAGGTGGGAACACATTCTGTGTGGTATGTAAACTCTGGTCCACCTGGGCTGGTCCTAGGTTATATTGTCCATATTTTACTAAAAAATCCATGCCCTTCCTCTAAAGTCCTATTCTACTTTCGTATAAAAGGTATCAGTATAGTTGGTCCTAAACTACTTCTGCATAATCTAATCTTTTAGATTTGGCTTTTTGTACCATTGACCTACAATTTGATTCCTTTCAGGATGTTTTCCCCTCTGTATCCCTGTGGTTTGCCGTATCTGTTGGTCCTGGTTGATTTCTTGGCCTTGAGGACGATTTCTGAGTCCATACGAGCTATTTGTTAAAAATTACAGATAGTGATTCTTGTTGATTTTGGCAAGAATAAGAAACCATCGAAAGAATTTGGGGCCAGCTGGGTGTGATGGCTCATGCCTGGAATCCTAGCACTCTGGGGAGGCCAAGGGGGGAGGATCACTTGAGCTCATGAGTTTGAGGTCAGCCTGAGCAAGAGTGAGGCCCTGCCTCTACTAAAAATAGAAAAATTAGTGGGGCATTGTTGGTGGGTGCTTGTATGTCCTGCTACTTAGGAGGCTGAGGTAGGAAGATTGGTGGAGCCCAGGAATATGAGGTTGCTGTGAGCTAGGCTGACCCCAGGGTATTCTGGCCTGGCCAACAGAGTAAGACTTTGCTGTCTCAAAAAAAAAAAAAAAAAAAAAAGGAATTTGGGGTAGTTACAGAGGGCCAGAGAACTAGAATCAGAGGCAACAGAGCTGGAATAAAACCCCAAACACACCACAGAAGAGTGTGGGGCAGATATTACTGCTCTGCCAGTGGGTCTAAATACCAGTTACACTGTTACTGGACATGGGGTGTGTTCATCATCAGAACTACTTTGAGTAAGCCTTTCTGGAACCACAAGGAGATGGTACTATTATAGTCAAGTGCTGAAATGGATTTTGTGCTCTCCCTCCCTGCCGTGGGCCTATACTCTAGCTGCAAAGAATGCTGGGAGTATCCTGCATCAAGAGGATTCTCCAAACAAAGAAGGGGACTGAGATGTCAAATGCGTGACAGATGTCCCTTGCAACCTCCCAGCTGGCTGTTGTATGCATGCCACTAACTTTCATTCCGTGGAGACTTATGGGAACTCCAAAGTACATTTACATCAGGGAAGGATTTTGACCAACTCTCCCAGATAGAGGAAGGAAACTTGACGCAGGGAAGTTAAGTAGTGGGGAGAAAGCTCTCGAGTCTTAGATTACTTCCTGACCTCAAAAGCAAAAGGGCTGGCTCAGCTTTAACAATCTCTGTCTGTCACTGAGCTAATTCTGGTTCATGTAACAAAGTGAAATTTTAAATATTAACAGCATTGATTTGTGTGTGATTTCCATAAATCACAGATAAAATCATAGATAAATTTTGTGTGGTCCCTACTAAAAACTTGATGAAGTGGGACAGGTGTTTTTCTTGTTTTGCAGATGGGAACCATTTTATGTGTTTCAACAAAGTAGCTTCTCTTGGGTTTACAGGATTATACCAGGTGGTAAACCCAAGGCTAGGATGAAGTCTCTCCATTTTTCTTTCCATTGTCTTTTAGTATTTTTCTCACTGGTCCATGAGCAGTTCTCCATAGCAGTGGTTAACAACCTTCCTAATGCCACGACCTTTAAATACAGTTCCTCATGTTGTGGTGACCCCCAACCATAAAATTATTTTCGTTGCTACTTCCTAACTGTAAGTTTGCTACTGTTATGAATTGTAACGTCAATATCTGATATGCAGGATGTATTTTCACTGTTTGCGACCCACAAGTTGAGAACCGCTGCTCTAGGAATTTCATTTTCTTCAGGTAACAAAAGAGTTGTTTCTGAAGTCTGCACCCTGCTTTTATGCATAATGATTGGGTTGATAGGAGGTACACACATGCTAGCTTCATTTCTCATCGGTCGTTATTTGGAGGAGAGCGACCGCAGATCTGTCTTCTGACTTGAAAAAGTAAACCCTGTGACAAATCTGTCTACCTTATTTTGAGATATTTATATTGTTAACTTCAGTTACAAATGTATCCATTTTAGGTTTATTTCAAATGTATTTCCATCTGTTTTTTTTTTGTTTGTTTGTTTCAATACATGTATTTTGTTATTCTTCATTACATTATTTCCCCCCCCCCACCCCTCTGTGGTAAGACAGAATTGATTTACAGAAAAGAATACAGAAAACACCAAAGCTCCTGGTAGAGGAAGAGAATTCAAGTGGGGAGAGAGAAGCTCTCTCTGTTCCTCTCCCGGTCTTTCCCCGTCTCCTCCTCTAGGCCTCTAGCCTCAGGGTATATATAGGTGTATGGGTTCCTTGGCCAGGAAACGAATGAATACAGTCCTTTCTGCTGGGGGCAAGGTGAATGAGTGTATCAATGAATGGACACAGTCCATCCCATTGCAGCCCAATTCATAATTGCTAAATCATGGAAGAAGCCCAAGTGCCCATCGACCCACAAATGGATTAATAAACTTTGGTATATGTACACCATGGAATATTATGCAGCCTTAAAGAAAGATGGAGACTTGACATCTTTTGTGCTTACATGGATGGAGCTGGAAGACATTCTTCTTAGCAAAGCATCTCAAGAATGGAAGAAAAAATATCCAATGTACTCAGCCCTACTATGAAGCTAATTTAAAGGTTCCATATTAAGACTATAACCCAACTGTAGCACAAGATTATGGGAAGGGAGGGAAGGGGAA
>CAUYRH010080267.1:0-23355 GCA_963574655.1 Perodicticus potto | reverse complement strand
AGGCTGGACAACTGCTGAGGAGACACTTGTGCCTTCGTGTCTCCTTCACTTTACACTTGGGACTAAATGTGGAACCCCCATTTCCTATGCCTAGGTCAGTTTCTTGTGAATTTCCTAGGCCTGAATTCCATGGATGGACTGTGTCCATTTATTGATACACTCATTCACCTTGCCCCCAGCAGAAGGGACTGTATTCATTCGTTTCCTGGCCAAGGAACCCATACACCTATATATACCCTGAGGCTAGAGGCCTAGAGGAGGAGAAGGGGAAAGACCGGGAGAGGAATGGAGAGAGCTTCTCTCTCCCCACTTGAAATCTCTCCCTGTACCAGGAGCTTTGGTGTTTTCTGTATTCTTTTCTGTAAATCAATTCTGTCTTACCATGGAGGGGTGGGGGGGGGGGAATAATGTAATGAAGAATAATAAAATACATGTATTTAAAAAAAAAAAATCAGTCAGGCATGGTGGCATGTACCAGCAGTCCAACTACTGGGGAGGCTGAGGTGGGAGGATCACTTGAGCCCAGTAGTCAGAGGCTGTAGTGAAAGTAACAAATATTGTTTTGATCAAAAATTGTGACAAAACCATATTTAGAGAATGGCCAAAGGGGAAGGATGGATATATATATATATATATTTTTTCCCCCGCCAAGGCCAGTTTTAAACCCACCACCTCTACTATATGGGGCTGGCGCCCTACTTTGAGACACAGGCACCACCTGGGAAGGATGGATTTTTAGAAAGCTCATTCCTCCTATACCAAAACAGAAAGCCAAGAGAAAAAAAAAAAACAACTAAAATTAATTGAATCAAGGAATGGCAATGAAATAAGGTGTATACCAGTGGGGAAGGGGGAACCCTAAAAGAATGTTTACCTGTCCAGAGGGAAATAGGGCTGGAGGTGAAGAAGATGAAGAAGGGATTACTGTACCAATTTCTATCTTTGTACCGTATGGTCACTGTACCTTTTCTATGCTTTCATATGTTACATGTACTTCCTACTGTGTTCCAATTGACTATTCAGGACAATAACACGCTGTACACACAACAGGCTATACCACAGCCCCGGGTGTGCAGAGGCTGGACCATTACAGTTTGTGTATGTGCACCCTGTGGTGTTCACATGATAATGAAATCACCTGACACATTTCTTAAGACATATCTCCATTGTTAAGCAACACATGACTGTATGTGTATGTTTTAGCTTCTATTGATTTTCAAAATTCCAATGTGATACTTTGATTTAAAAAAATAGTTTTTAAAAATATGTATTTGTTTTTTTTTTGAGACAGATCTTACTCAGTGGCCCTAGGTAGAGTGCTGTGCTCTCTCAAGCAACCTCAAACTCCTCGGCTCAAGTGATCCTTTTGCCTCA
Source organism: Perodicticus potto (assembly GCA_963574655.1). Taxonomy (NCBI): domain Eukaryota; kingdom Metazoa; phylum Chordata; class Mammalia; order Primates; family Lorisidae; genus Perodicticus; species Perodicticus potto. The sequence continues at coordinate 21,981 of CAUYRH010080267.1, read as the reverse complement.
GCCTCCTGAGTAGCTGGGACTACAGTGGCCGTCACTATGCCCGGCTATTTTTAGAGGCAGTCTCACTCTTGCTCCCTGGTCTCAAATTTCTGAGACTGAGCAATCCACCCACCTCAGCCTCCTAGAGATGGGATTCCGTTTGTGAGCCACTATGCCTGGTTCATATACGTAGTATTTTGTCTGTGCTGCAATGTAATAGCCCAAGGCCTGTTGGGGGCGGGGGGGGGAACCTGCAGCCCCAAGGCCATATGTGGCCCTCCTGATCCCCAAGTGCAGCTCCTCAACCAAATTAAAAGGATTTGTTCTGTAAAATTTGGGTTCAGTTAAGGATCCAGAAGGCCACAGGTGGAGCCTTTAGGTAAAGTGGTACTTGCTACAGTGGGAATTCAAGGGAAGGTAGAGTGCTTTCAAGGCTGATGGTCAGAATGGGAAGGGCTGCTGGAGAGTTGGCGGCTCCGATCCCATTACACAACATATCCCAAAGGTCAGTCATGGCAGAGCCTTTCTCTTTCACAACTTGGCAAGGGCCACAGTCGAGCCGTGAGAAGGAAAACAATCACACAGCTTAGTCAGTGTTCCTGAAACTGTTGCACGCTTGCAAGTTACCTGGGGGTGCTGTGAAAAAGCAGAGTCCCCCCAGTAGGATGCTGCATTTCTAACAGGCTCTTGGTGAAAGGCGGGCACTTGACTGGCATAAACCTCACTGAACACCAAGGCTTGTGCAACAGGTCTTTATTGGCAGGGGATGCTGCAGAGCAGCATTAAGGAGGAGGGGACAGAGCAGAGGGAAAGAAGGAGGGGGAGAGAGGAGAGGAGGTAGATAGACATGGGGAGAGAGGGGCAGAGAGAGAAAAGAGAGAGAGCATAAGACAAGGGCACCTTATATAGGTTCAGTTAGGGGAGGTGACGGGATGGTAGAATAGCCAATAAGGCGTTACTGCTCTGGCAAGAAGAGCCGTAGGGTGCGGGCCATAAGTTTGAAATTTTCAGTGGGTAATTGGGATAGGGTGATGAAGTTTTGCAATTATCTAACACCCGGGGATGCCACAGCTGCTGTGCTGCAGAACACGCCTTGAGTAGGTAAAGGGGGAAGAGGGACTTGGCTGGGGCTTGATAGCCAGGGAGGAGTGGGTGACAAGGAGCCAGGCAGAAGTTCATGGGCTGTGGGGCTAAGACCAAGTGGAAAGGAAGGTCAGAGGAGTAGGGGGCTGGGGCTGGGGCAAATTAAAGACAAGCTGCCTCACACTGGTCTCCTTGGGTAGCCCTGACAAAGCTCTCAAAATGGGAGAGCCACTGATAGTTACCTAGGCTGACTGGCCTCACTTGCCCCATATGGCCTTCCTTTGTGCTCCTTAGCACCGGGCAGGGACCTACACTTGGTGCCCTGCACCGGCCACCTGGTGCGGGGGTGGTGTAGGAGTGGGCTCTCCATCTGGGGTTCCATGCTCCCTGCTCACCCTCAGCTCTTCCCACCAGGCTCTCCAGCCCCACCCCTATGCCCCATCCATGCCTCAACTCTGGTTCTTTTGCCACAGGAATAGAGCCTGAAACGATGGTAAGACTGGAGCTATTGGTCTGCTTAACCAACACAAGCAAATGAAGCCACTCTTGTTTTAAATATGTCTACTCATTTATCTCTCCTAACAGTATTATTGTCCCTTTTTTATGGGTGAAGTGATTGGAGCAAAGAGAGATAACTTGCCAAGGACACACAGAAAGTTGAGTTGGGATTCCGACCCAGGCGTGTGCTCTTCTAAGAAGTTACCCTCCCTGCAAAGAGTACAACTGCGCTATATGTGAGTTTCCAAATCTATATAATCGGCCAGAGAGGGAGAGAAAGAGAGAGAAATAATTTAAAAGCAAGTGCTATTCCCCTCAGTTAGCCATGCCCTAGAGAGAGTGTGATATCTGAGTTCCCCTTGGTTCATCTCAATTTCTTCCAGCTTCTCCGATTCTAAGGGTGCAACATCTTGGAGCACTGAACTTCATTCTACTTTGAAGACACGTGTATTTTTTGTGCAGCACAAATCCTTAAATGCAAGCCAACTTCTTCATCCTGTGTTCAACGAGAGAAACAGCTCTCTGTTCCAGGGCTGGAGGGACTGTGCATGGGACTTGCTGAAAGATGAGGTGCGTGTCATTCCCAGTGATGTTCTGTGTAAATGGGTGGTATCAGGTCCTTGTTGGGTGCTGTGGGCTGGCCTGGGCACCTCATCCTCACTTACTGCACCCCTTCACCTCCCTAGCCTAGTGCATTTCTCTAGCTGGGCTCTCTTCTCGGTTTGCCCTGATTTCTCCTCTTTGACTACCTAATACCTGCTCACCCTTCAAGATCCAGGTCAGACAAGCATCAGCCCACCTGGAAGCCTTCCTTACCTACTCAGGCTGAATTTAGCACCCAGCTCTGCATAGGCAAGATTCACTAACTTGCCTGGTTGCTTCTCTGTTACGGTCAGTTCCTTGAGAATAGGGGGTGGGCTTTATCTCTGATCCCAGAAGGCTAACCGTTCCCCGTCCCTGATAGGCTGCGATCAGTGTCTATTAACTGAGTGGATATGGAGAATGAGCACGCGTTTTCTCTCTATCTGGGATTTCCTTCTGTTCTCCAACACACACACATGTGAATGCTCATACACGCACACACTCACACATACATGCACACACTCACACATACACGCACACACTCACGCATACATGCACACACTCACACGCATGCACGCGCACACATGGAGCAATCGGCATCCTAGTCCTGAGCTCAGGTATCCACTTCCTGTCAGGTCTTCCCACTTTGTTGCACACGCTGACTGCACGTCACATTTTGCCTTCTCTAGGATACATCACTCAACTTATTTTTTCAACATTTGTCTACCTAGCCAGGCTGTCAGCTTCACAGAGACAGAAACCTCATCTACTGTCCCTCTAGGACCTGTCACAGCATTGGGTACCCAGTAGGCACTCAATATTTGTTTAACGAATGAACAAGCAAAGGAATCAGTGGACAATTATAGCTTTGAGTTCCCCAGGACACTTTATAGGCTGTGGGTTACACCCAGCGTTTGTTAAAGCTCCCTCTTTTCTGCACGTGTGGCCGGTGGACAGCCACAGTTCTGATGGCCATGCGCAGTTAGGAATAGCACTCACAATATCCCAGTTAGGAGACTAGGGGTCCTGCCAGCTCAGCTATGCACCTTACTGGGACAGGACCTAGCCCAGCTCCCATCTTCAGAGGGAAGTTTTCTCTTGGCCTCATCTTGCTTCCTCTACTTCTTGCTGGCCGTGTCGGGGTCCTGAGAATCCATCACCCGAAGCCTTAGCCTCAGGGTGTAGACCAAGGCCGAGTGAGTCTCCTGTCCCAATCTCTCTTTGTGTTGGGCTTCCAGGGCAAGGAGCCCCACCACTGCCAACTAGATGACCCCTGGACTCCAGCTGTGCCCTGACCAGGGCCAGCAGTTTTTGTACCTATAACTGGGCCCAGGATGGTGACTCACCCTAAACTTGCCCCAGTGTCCACTCCCTTAGGCCCAGCTTGAAAGTCTGGACTCTGCTTCCTCCTAACCCCTTTGTGACCCCTAGGATGCTCCAGCTGGTAATTTAAAACACCAGCAAGATAAAGCTTTGCATTGAAATTTCAGAGAGGGACCCTCCTTACCCTTTGATGTTCACAACACAAACAGATCATCAAAGGGTATAATATTTACTTTAGCCCCTGAGCTCCTTTAAAGAGAAAATAGTCCAATGTAAAAATGCATCATTTCTAATTAGAGCCTTTGCCAGGCTGGGGATACTGTGAAATGTACTTCTCCCCCACCTCCCCTGCCTCAGAGCCACACTGACCCCTGCCCACCCACTGCTCCACTGCTTCTTCCATGAGACCCACTCAGATGACACAGCTGCGACCCTTAGGTGACAAGCATGGGGGGGTGATGTTTCTTTGCTGTCGTTTCTAAGATATTTCCAATTCCCAGCAGAGACTTTCTCCACTGCCCAGAACCTCTCCAGACCAAGGTCATCTCCCACATTAGTCAGAACGTGACAGGCCATGCCACTGCAAACGGATAAACCCCCCAATCTCAGAGGCTTCACCCAATAAAGGTTTCCCTTCCACTTACATCAGTCTGACACCAGCTGAGCTCTTCTCCTCCTCGGGTTATGCTACCTTGGGCCTATGGCCTCCAAGGTCACTGTGTCCTTGTGTGAGAGGAAGAGGGGTAACGTGGGCACACCAGCTCTCAACTGCTTTGGCTAGTAAGCGAGTGGCACTGTCATTTCTGCTCACAGTACACTGGCCCTCTATCATCCAAGAAGCCTTAGATCCCTGCATGGCTCAGGAAACAGACACTGCCTTCTTGGTGTTGCCCTGGAGCCCCCAGTGAGATCAGCGTGTGGGGAGTGCTGTGAATTCTTCATTTGCCCTCCAGATCTTCTGTCCTTCTGGGACCTAGAATCTGCATTTCTCCACCCTTTGATTTTCAGTGGGGTTCAGCCAGTGGAAAACAAATACCAGAAAGTCACCAACAGGGACAAGAAGTTGGAGGAGCAAGAAAAAGAAGGCTCTCCCCCCCTACTCTCTCCCTCTCGGCCTGGGGGTGGCGGTCCCCAGGCCTCAGTGCCTGAGGCTGTGTCACCAGATTCCACCAACTCTGCTTCCTTCTAGCCTCTAGCCTGTGAGATGATCCTTTACTGGTTCCCTTAACTCCAACCCAGTCTCTGAAAATAGTATCTTCATTAGCTTCTTTTCTCTTGGCATTTGAATGAACCATCTTTGGAACGGATCAGGAAGCAGGACTCTTCCCCAGAGCCACCCTAATGATAACACCCACCAACACAGGTGGGGCGGTGATGGGCACCGAGCACCAGTCTAAACTCTTTTCCTATATTTACAATTTTATTTTATTGATTGATTAATTGATTGGGACAATTGCCAGGTCTCTGTTGCCAGGGCAATTGTCTTGCTTTGTTGCCACGGCCAGAATACAGTGGCACCATCATAGCTCAGTGCAACCTCAAATTCCTGGGCTCATGTGATCCCTCTGCCTCAGTTTCTTGAGTAGCTGGGACCACAGGCACTCGTCACCATGCCTGCCTAATTTTTCTAATTAGAGTGCCGTGGCATCAGCCTAGCTCACTGCAGCCTCCAGCTCCTGAGCTCAAGTGATACTCCTGCCTCAGCCTCCCAAGTATTTAGGACTACAGGTACCTGCCATGACGTCTGGCTAATTTTTCTATTTTTAGGAGATAGTGGCTCTCTCATTCTTGCAAGCGCTGTTCTCAAACTCTAGGCCTCAAGCAGTCTCTGAGCACATTGACCTTCCAGTGTGCTGGGATTACAGGTGTGAGCCACCATGCCTTGCCTATACTGGCAAATTTAATCCAACGATCATCCTTTAAGACTGATTCTATTATTCTCCCCAATTTTTAGATACAGAAACCAAGAAACCGAGAGGATGAATAACTTGCCTAACATCCCAGAGCTGTGAATGAGCGTGCCTGGATTTGAACCCAGGTAGGCCAGCTCAGAGGCCTTGCTCTTGCCGTCTGTTTCCCTGTGCCATGTTCCAACCCACTGGTTGGAGAACAGACCCTTACTCATGTGGGAACGAGCCCAGGGGCACAGGCGCCTACTCCCCCACCCCCAGAGTTCCTTTGGCCTTTATCTCCTGGTTTCATGGATCACTCTGGCCCCTACATCCCAAACTTCTAGAATAGATCTCTGCACCTCTTTCCAGTGTGGCCCTCTGCTAGTTTATGGTTAGATAATACTTTTTGTTGTGGTGGTTCTTCCCCAGTTCAGCAAAGTGTTGCATTTTGTTATGGACTGAAATCTGTTCCCCCCAAAGTATGTTGAAGTCCTAAGCCCAAGTATGTCAGAATGTGCCTTTCTTTGCAAATAGGGTGTTTGCAGATATAATTAGGTAAGATGAGGCCATAGCGGAATAGGGTGGGCCACTAGTCCGGTGGGACCAGTGTCCTCATAAGGGGGAAATTTGTACACAAAGACAGATGGACGTGGGGAGAGGCCGCGGGAAGACTGAGGCAGACACTGGAGTGACACACCCACCAGCCAAAGGATGGCAAGGGCTGCTGGCTAAGACCAAAGTTGAGGAGAGGCAGAGAACAGATTCTTTCTCAGTTAGAAGAAACCAAGCCTGCTGGTGCCTTGATTTCAGACTTCCAGCTTCCAGAACTGTGAGGCAATGAATGTGTGTCATTTTAAGCCACTCATCAGTTTGAGGCATTTGCTACAGCCCCTCTAAGGAAAGGAACACACCCTTCCTTGCCATGGTATCCACCTCTCTCCTTACCCCTGCACCCCGGCTGGCCTCCTTGCCCTCACCATGGGGGGCCAACCAAATTCCCACCTTACAGCCCTTGCACTCACCGAACTGTCTTTCTGTAGTAATTTCCTGCTATAAGTTCACATGGCTCTTTCCTTAATAACATTGATGGGGTTGTGTTTTAAGAAACACACTCACCCTTCAGAGACTCTGTCTCTCTGGGATATTAACTGAATTCTGCCCCATATAAAGGCAATACCTATAAAAATCAATACAAATGCTCGCCAGAAGGCGACAAGCCTACTGCAAACACACGGCCGAGGAGTGCAGATGCTGAGCGAGGCTGAACTGACCTCCCACCTTCACTTTTCTGATTGTCCCCGTGCTGCTACATGTCGGGAGCTGACTGCTAGGACTGGAACCTTCAATATTAACCTATAATATGTCTATCAGAAAAGCCTTTAGCCTCCAGAATTTGTAAAAAGAAGCCAGTAATGAATATCTCAGTACACTTAGAAAACACAAAACTCTTAAGAAACTGACAGATCTGGGCAGGGCTGTCCGGGGCAAGGGAGCAGGGTTAAAGGCGGTGAGTCAAGCCGAGAAGAAGAACACGACATTGGGGAAATGCAGGATGCAGGGCAGGGAAGTCCCGCCTCACACACATTAGCCTGGCTACTATAAAAAACAAAACAAAACAAAACCCCGAAAGTAACAAGTGTTTGCAAGGATGCAGGGAAATTGGAACCATTGTACACTCTGCACTACTGGTAGGAAGGTAAAATGATGCAGCTGCCGTGGACAATGGTACAGCAGTACCTCAAAAAATTACACAAAGAATTATCACATAATCCAGCAATTGCATCCCTGGGTATAACCCCCAAATAATCGAGAGCAAGGTCTCAAGGTTTCATGTCCATAACATCATTATTTACAATAGCTAAAAATAACCCAACAGACCATCGAAGGATGAATGGATTAAAGAATATGGCGTGTACATACAATGGAATACTATTCAGTCTAAACAGGAAGGAAATTCAGATGTGTGCTGCAATATGGATGAACCTTGAGGGCATTAGACTAACTCAGTGGTTCTCCACCTTCCTAATGCCACAATGTATTTTCATTGTTAAAAAGGGGTCGCGATCCATAGGTTGTGAACCGCTGGACTAAGTAAAATGAGCTAGTCGCACAATGACAGATTCTGTATGATCCCACTTATGTGAGGTACACAGAGAAGACACAAGCACAGACACAGGACAGGTCACCAGGGGCTGGACGGGAGGGCACGGGGAGTTGTTCAATGGGCACCAAGTTTCCGGTTTGAAGATGAAAAGAAATTTAGGGATGAGTTGCATGACAATGTAAATGTATGTAACACTTCTGGAGAATACATTTAAAAATGGGAGCTAGGAAAAAAATGTTTAAAGATCAATAAAAATGAGAGATAGTAAATTTTATTTCATGCATATTTCACCCCTGCATGCTTCCATATGCAGCTCTGAAAGACATTGACATTGTTTTATAAAACCACAATGAACTACAATCATGATTGCACCAAACAAAATTCATAATAATTACGAACATCGTGTTACGCCCAGTTTGTAAGTTTCTCCATTTGTCTCAAAAGTGCTCCTTTTATGGAGTTTGTTCAAAAAGATTCATATATTACATTTGGTTGCTATGGATTTTCAGTCTTTTAACCATGAACGCCTCCACTGCCATCTTTATTTCACACCACTGACTGGGAGAAATTGGGTTAGGGGTCCTGTAAAATTACTCACACCCTCAGTTTGTGTCTTTGCCTCCTTGTGGTACCATGTAAGTCTCTTTACTTGTTCCCTCCTTCCTGCATATCCCCTGTGCATGGAAGTCAGCTCCTGGAACATGACTGGCCTTTCTGGCCGGAACACCTCCTGCTGGGGCGTGGTGCTGCACGGCCTTACTGCAGGGGATGTTCAATGTCCTACATCCAGTGATGCTAAGGCTCATCGTTGGTCTCGGTAGTGACAGTCCTATCTTCTCATTGTTAAATTTCTCAGAAACCTTTCATCTAATGTGCTCATCCATTGATAACTATTGTCTGAATCTTTCCTTAGGAGTTGTGAAACAAACAGTGATTTTTCTAGTCTTTTTTTCCCTCCCATCATTTTCAGGCAGAATTCTCCGGTTTTTAACATCCAGAGAACCTATCTTATCCACAAGTCTTTGCTGTAAATGATTTAAGACTATTTCCAGGTGTCTGTGGCTCAAGGAGTAGGGCGCAGGCCCCATATACGGGAGGTGGCAGGTTCAAACAAGGCCCCAGCCAAAAGACTATTTCCAAAATCCAAATTCACCCCTAGAAGACCCTAATTTTCTATCATTGAGGAAATCACCCACACTGTGCATTGGACTCTACAAGAAAGTCTAAGAGGAGAAGGTGTAGGTTCCTGACTGCCTGGGGTGCCTGATCATTGAACATGTAACTTCTAAAGTTCTGCCTAAAACAGAAATCAGTTGCATCATTTTATCACCATACCCTCTTATGCATGTATGAGGTCTGACAATTAAGTACACAGACTTGCCACCATATGCTTACATTGGCAACACCATATAAACAACTCAGTAAGGTTTCATAACCTTGGTATATCAGGGTCTTACAGCTGTGTTCATGTTGACATGTGGTAGTGTCTTGCTGAGTGGCATTCATTATTGTGTGTTTTTGTGTGTCTTTGTGAGAATTTAGAGCTTAAATTAGAGCAAAGAACAAATATTAAATTTCTTTTTATTTATAGGTTTGTTTTGTTTGTTTGTTTGTTTTTTTGGCCAGGGCTGAGTTTGAACCCACCACCTCTGGTATATGGGGCTGACGCCCTACCCCTTTGAGCCACAGGTGCAGCCCTTAAATTTCTTGTTAAATTTAGCAAGAATGGAAATGGAATCAGGAATATGTTAGCCCAAGTTTATGGGGATAATGCCATGAAGAAAATAGCAGTGTGCAAATGGATTAAACATTTTTCTGAGGGAAGAGAAAGTGTCACTTATGAAGAGAAGCAAGGGTGGCCAGAAACAAGCAGAGCTAACGAAAAGATTGCAAAAATTCATCCAACTGTGTGTCAAAATCATCAGGTGACTGTGAGAGGCACAGCAGACCAAGTAAACACTGACAGAGAAAGAGTTAAGAAAATCTTAACTGAAAATCTTGGCATGAAAAGGTGTGGCTCTGCATCATGACAGTGTACCAGTTCACATGGCACCGTCTGCAAGGGAGATTTTAACCAGCAAACAAATAACTGTATTGAAACACTCTTACTACTCACCTGATCTGGCCTCCAGTGACTTTTTTCTTTGCTGAAAGATAAAGGAAATATTGAAAGGACATTTTGATTTATTTAGGACATCAAAAATCATACAACAATAGCTCTGATGGCCATTCCAGAAAAAGAGTTCCAGAATTGCTTTGAAGGGTGGCCTAGGGGCTGGCATTGGGGCATAGCTTCCCAAGGGGAGGACTTCAAAGGTGACAATAGTGATATTCAGCAATGAGATATGTAGCATTTTTTTCTAGAATGAGTTCACAAACTTAATTATCAGACCAGTTTATACACACACAAATGTTACAAAACACATCAAGAGTTTAAGTCTTGATTTAATGCAGGATATACCACAGGTGACATTATTTCAGTGCTTCTGCCCCTGCAACACTTGCTTCCAGCGAGGTGCTATGGTGACCTAGGAGCCACTAAGAGTTCCAGGAGGACGATGGCCAGAGTGACACATCCCCTGAGGCAGTCTCCTCCTTTCAGAAAGGAAGTTGAGGTGGCTCCCGTTGCTCAGCGGCTAGGGTGCCAGCCACATACACTGAGACTATTGTCAACAATGACAACTGCAACAGAAAAATAGCCAGGCATCGTAGTGGGTCCCTGTGGTCCCTGCTACTTGGGAGGCTAAAGCAAGAGAATTCCTTAAGACCAAGATTTCGAGGTTGCTGTGAGCTGTGATGCCACAGCACTCTACTGAGGGTGACATAGTGAGACTCTGTCTCAAAAAAAAAAAAAAAAGAAGGAAGCTGAGAACAAGGCTTTGAGGGAATCAGTGTTTTAACACTACTCTTGCCCATAACCTTTCCTGGATCTGTCAGAGCAAAGGCCCTGGTCTTTCGAAATTTCCTCCCCGCTATCACACGGATGAGAGTAATTGCCCAGGGATCACTGGCGGCTGGAAGGAAACAGGCTCCAGAACGTCCCCTGCTGTGGCTGCCCTCACTTCTATTTGTCTACTTGACACTCTTTTGCTCATCTCCAAGCTGCTTGCTTGGGATTAGCCCGGCAGAAAGGAAGCTGTCATTTTATTTTTAGGCTAAAAAAAAAAAAAAATCAATCTCAGAAACAAATCAATTCTAAATCCCATAAAACCTGAGACTGAGAATTGGAAGGGGGTGTGTGAGACCATCTAGGCCATGAGACCCTGAATTACTGCTCTAAACAGGACTTTAGAGCACTAGCACCAATTCTCTGTTGGCATATGTGGAAACTGAGGCTCAGGGAGCTAGAGTGATGGACCTAGGATCCCACAGTAATGTTGAGCCGTGAAGCTGGGTCTCCCTAGTAGATTGTGAGCTCCCTCTCTGCATACTTCACACAGCAAGAGAAAGAGGTCCAGGGTGGGTCCCGTGACTTGTCCAAGGTGAGAGAGTGCGCAGCGGGCCGGGTTCCGTGCCAGGCATAGAATCCGCACCACGCTGCTTCCACAATGAGTAGGCGTGTCCCCAGTACTATTCTTCATATGCCATGCAACTGTTCCCCACAGAGAAGTGCTTTCTGTGTTGTAAATATTCAGCGTTTTTCATTGTAGCTAATTTATCTCCTAATGGGTAAAATTTACTCACTGTGCTTTTTAAGAAAAATATTGGCTCTGTCAAAATAGTCTCCAGATGAAACAATTCCAGATTCCCCAAAAATATTTCCTTTCCTTGCCACATAGAGTGGGAAGGACATGAAACGGAGAGTCTGGAGGCCCAAGGTCCAGCCCTGGTCTTTCACCCCCCGCTGTGTGGCCTTGGCCGAGCCCCATGGCCTTCCTGGCTTCAGGTGCCTCCTGTGTAGAATGAAGGGGTTAGACTAATTTAGGGGTTTCCAAATGTGCTTACACCGCAAGCCTCTGCTATTAAAGATTGCTTCAAATACCAAAGCCCTTGATTAATTAACAAGTTGTCTCCTTTCTTTGTAAAAATTAATCACACATCCATGACTGTAATAGCTTTTGATCAGAATGATATGCTACAAGGAGGTGAGAGGCCTCCAGCCCCGCGGGGAATGCTAACATTTAGCCCACATGGTTTTGTCACAGGTAAATGGATGAGTTCTCTCAGATGACTGGAATGCTGAGAGCACTTCTTAGGTCTCCATTACCACTTTTGTGCAATGCTATCTACAACCCACCCCAAGAAGTCTTAGGGTCTATTGGGCTGAAAGATTTCCCTGGACCATCTGGTTCTACACTCTTTGGAGGGTGAATCCTGCAAGTTTCCTCAGGGGTAAATATCTGAGGTTTCATCCACTGGTCAATCCATCTTAAAGCCTATTTTTCAGAATGTGACTCCCATCTTATTAAAGCCTATTTTTCAGAATGTGACTCCCATCTTACCACTTTAAGAGACTGACTTGGTCTATGTTCCTTTGGGCTGAAAGCAGATCCTGAAACAAAGATTGAGGTAAGTGTCATTTATGTGGGAGGTGACACAGGAGGGGGCAGTGGGCCAGGAAGGAGAAGACACCCAGGGAGGGGTGTTAGTGAGTGAACAGCTGCCATGTACCACTTGGGCTCAGTCTCGAAAGAAGCAAGGAAGCCAATATTTCTCTACCAACCGCCATCCCAGATGGTTAAAGGCTGCTCCTCTGGGTTCTCTCCCCAGCAATCCTGACCTGCCCTTTGGGTACCCGATCAGAGACCCAAGATGCATCTGCTTGTCAGGAACAGTCTCTAGAGATGACCTCCAGGGTCAGTAGATGGGGTGTGGGTGGGACATTAACAGCATCTTCGCTTCCAAAAGGTGTGCCATACACCATGACCCCTGTCCCTCTCCCTGCTCCGTTATGCCCCTCTACCCCTTTGTATTAGCTCATCTACGGCCTTCATATTAGAATTGTGTACATTGGATTCTCCATTCTTGTGATGCATTGCTAAGAAGAATGTGTTCTACCTCCATCCAGGTTAATACAAAAAATATAAAGTCTCCATCTTTTTTAGTGGCTGAACAGTATTCCATGGTATCCATATACCACGGGCTCATTAATCCATTCCTGGGTTGGTGAGCATTTAGACTGTTTCCACATTTTGGTGATCATAAATTGAGTTGTGATAAACAATCTAGTGCAAATGTCTTTAAGATGAAAGGATTTTTTTCCTTTTTCTTTTTTGGCCGGGGCTGGGTTTGAACCCACCACCCCAGCATATGGGGCCGGTGCCCTACTCCGTTGAGCCACAGGTGCCGCCCAAAAGGATTTTTTTTCTTCTGGGTAGATGCCCAGTCATGGGATTGCAGGATCAAATGGGAGGTCTAATTTGAGTTCTTTGAGGATTCTCCATACTTCCTAACAAAGAGGTTGTATTAGTTTGCAGTCCCACCAGCTAGAAAGCATCTCACTCTTAAGTCACAATGAACATCCACCCACTCACTCGACGTGCATCAAAGGCTAAATGCTATTCTAGGTGTGTGGAGACATCTATGGACAGAAGGAACACGGAGGGTTTGAACAGTAAGTAAGTAAGCGACGCAGTGCTGCAGACCAATATCAATATCAAGTATAGAAGCCATGCAGTGCTAGCAGAGGGTGGGGAAACAGATTAGAGCAGTGATTTTCACCTGGTGTGCCACAGCACACCAAGTTTTAAAGATCATTAGTTACATTATTTTCGAAAGAAGTTCAAAACACAGTAAGTATATTGGATTTTTTGCTTTTTTTGCTTTTTTTTTGATCAATGTAATTTAAGTGTGCCATGGCAGTTTAACTATGGGTTCAAGTATGCTGTGAGATTTTTAAAAAAGGTCTGAAAAACATGGGTCTAGCAATTAGGAGATTGAATTAGAAAGAGATTAAGTAGCTCCTCCAAGGTCATAGAGTTGGTGAGCAGAGCCAGGATTTGTACTTGGTGATCTAATTTCAGAGGCCTTCCTTGGCTTTAACAATTGTTCCATTACTTCTTGCGAATGTTTCTCTACAACAAAATCTCTTAATCACATAGGATCACAGCCTTAGCCTGAGGCTGGCTTTCCTCCCAGGGCTACCTCTGCCCACCTTCTTCCGCCATGTCTACCCTACCTGGCCCTCCAGTTAGCCCAGCTCACCCACTTATGGCCTTCAAAATGCTGGGCGTGCCTTCCTGCACCTCTCCATGTCCTGATCTGCCTTCAGTCCCGCTGGGACACCCTCTTCTCTTCTCGTCACCTTTCTAAATACTACAGTTATTTCCGGACCTATTTTAAGTTTGTCCCTCACAGAATCCTTCTCCTGATCTTACCAGCTTTGCAGGATCACTTCCCTCTTTGACTTTTTGTAAGTTTACACCGATCATTTCCCACAAAGCAGCATGGCTTCCTGGGTTGTGACTTTATTACCAGCAGACATTGATGGCAGACCTGCTGTGTCAGTCTGCTAGGGCCACCGTGACGAACACCCACAACCTGGAGGACTTACACAACACAAACATATTTTCTCACAATTCTGTTGGCTAGAAGTCTGATATCAAGGTTTTGACAGGGTTCGTTTCTTCTGAGGCCGGTCTCCTTGGCTTTTAGTTATATATATTTTTGAGAAAAAGTCTTACTCTGTCACCCTGGGTACAGTGCTGTGGCATCATCATAGCTCACAGCAATCTCAAACTCCTGGACTTAAGTGATCCTCTTGCCTCAGCCTCCCGAGGAGCGGAGACTATAGGCGTGCACCACTATGCCTGGCTAGTCTTTCTATTTTTAGTAGAGACAGGCTCTAGCTCTTGCTCAAGCTGTTCTGGAACTCCTAAGCTCAAGTAATCCGCCGCCCCAGCCTTCTAGAATGCTAGGATGACAGGTGTGAGCCCCAGCGCCTGGCCCCTGTGGCTATTAGACAACCATCTTTTCCCTGTGTCTTCACATTGCTGTCCCTCTGTGACTGTGTGCCAGTTTTCTTTTCTAATAAGGACACTAGTCATATTGGAAAGGGGACCATACCTGTGACCTTGTTTTATCTTAATTACCTCTTTAAAGGCCCTGTCTCCAAATATAGTCCAACTGAAAAGCACTGGAGGCCAGGCTTCTGCATAAAAATTTTCAGGGGACAAAATCCAGCCCATGACACCTGTTTGTATAATTGCGGTAGGCACTGCAGAGACTTTTTATCCCTGCTCTCATTTGTCTTCGTGTTCCTTTACTGGAAACATATCCAGGGGGCCAGGGCCTTGGGGACTGGCTGTCCCAAGACCTCTGATACTCACTTGCTGCAATTACCTGAATCATCACCAAAAATCTCTGTTTGGCAAGAGCTGTGCAGATTTAAAGGGGAGCGGAAAGTGACCGAGGAGATGCACATTTTGTCAGTGAAGAAACAGAAGTGCCCCTTATGGGATTCTCAGTCCACTGCCTAACTGGTTCCCCAAAGCCATAGACCCAACTTTCAAAAGGCAGAGACTGTTAAAAACCAGGACTGCTGGAGTTGCGCCGAGGCTGGGAGCTGAGTTGCTGTTTCTTATTGTCAGCTGCTGACATCACTACTTGACATTGCAGATCTTTGTCAAGACCCTAACCGGCAAGACCATCTCCCTCGAGGCTGAGCCCAGCGACACCATTGAGAATGTCAAGACAAGGAGGGTATCCCCGTGACCAGCAGAGGCTGATCTTTGCAGGGAAGCAGCTGGAAGATGGGCGCACCCTGTCTGACTACAACATCCAGAAAGAGTCCACTCTGCACTTGGTCCTGCGCTTGAGGGGAGGTGTCTAAGTTTCCCGTTCTAAGCTTTCAACAAATTTCATTGCACTTTTCTTGCAATAAAGTTGTTGCATTCCCCCCACCTAAAAAAAACAACCAGGGCTGCTGGCTTGGCACCTGTAGCTCAAGGGGCTAAGGCACCAGCCACATACACTAGAGCTGGTGGATTCAAATCCAACCCGGGCCCGCCAAACAACAATGACAACTACAACCAAAAAATAGCCGGGTGTTGTGGCGGGCACCTGTACTCCCAGCTACTTGGGAGACTGAGGCAAGAGAATCGCTCAAGCCCAGGAGTTGGAGGTTGCTGTGAGCTGTGACACCACAGCGCTCTACCCAGGGCAACAGTTTGAGGCTCTGTCTAAAAAAGAAATAAATAAATAAAAACCAGGGCTGCTCTCTCAATGAGAGAATCCAAAGGATGGTTTTGTGCTCGGGTATTTTATGCGTGTAATGTGAGTCCACATCAAGGGAGAGGAAAGCTAAAAATAAAAAATAACCATCGTAGAAAGCAGACTTTGCTTATTCCACAAGATAAATCACCAGAGCTGCCATTTTCCTAGTAATTTCAAAAGCAGATACCAGTTATTTATTTTTTGTTCTAAGCACAATAGTCTTCATTTGAGTTTTTCCGAGGGAGCGCACCCTTTGGGGTTTCACTCAGCCCAGCAAAGGCGGCCAGCTGCGTGTCCCTGGCACATGTTTACCCAATATTCCAGCATCGTATTCAGGAGGTTTAAGTGGCTCTGATGTATTCCAGGGCACATGTACTTAGCAGAAAAGTACAGGAGCTGGCAACTCACATTTGTCCAAATTGATTCCACACTGCCTTAAGTGAGCCACACCCTTTGATGTAACTACCCCATCTCCTTGCAAGGCAGTGCATGGTATCAGAGGTGGAAAAATATAAAGGCTGTTTCAGAAAAGAAGAAAAACAAGTTACAGTTCAGCCCGAGGTTCAAAATACTACTGTGGGTTACTGTTCCTTCTTTTAAGAAAACCGAGTAACTTGGCTAAGTCATAAAACGTTTCAAACCTGGCTCTTTTGCTCAATCACACAATCCGGTTAGCATGAAAGTCTTGTTATAGTAAAAACTTAACCAACAGAAACATCAGGGAACCTCATCTATCCAGAACAATGCAGAAACAGAAAGCAAATACCAAAAACCCTCAGCACAGCCAAAATGTCACAAAGCCATCACAACTTAATCATACCAGAGCCTCTAAACTCCGCATTTAAAGCATTTGCTTTCCTTTGATGCCAGATTCCAGCATTTTGGCTGACTGCTTTCCAATCTCACTGCAGCAAATCAGAGAGGAAGCTGGAGTCTGCTCCCTCCAGCTGTAAGACAGGACAGAGATAAGAAAACCAGAAGAGCCAGAAATCTCACAGCATGAAAGGGTAGCTGACCCACCCCCAACAGCCCTTCGGCACAACTGCACAGTAACGGAAGCCTTAATTATGTTTGACCTCTTTTATGTAAGGTAGAAATGCCATGTGGAATATATTTCAGAAAAGTAATTAGAATATAATATAAAATGGAGATGCCTTGTTGCTACAGTTTTAATGTGTCCCCCAAAGTTCATGTGCTGGGAACTTAATCCCCAATGCAATTATGTTGAGAAGTGGCACCTTTAAAAGGGGATTTGGTCTTGAGAGCTCTGGTTAGTTATCTCAGGAGTGGGTTCCTGATGAAAGGATGAGTCCAGCCTCTCCATACCACAACCCCCCTAGCCCTTCTGCCTTCGCCAGGGGATGACACAGCAGGACCAGTTGCTGGTCCCTCAATCTTGGACTTCCCAGACTCCAGAACCACAAGCCAAACAAATTTCTGTTCATCATAAACTACCCAGTCTCAGGCATTCTGTTATAGCAGCTCAAAACAAACTGAGACACTTGACAACACTTTTTTTGGTTGCAAGTCACCAAAAACCAATAAATTGGTGCAAAAGAGACTTTATTAACATTATTAATCCAGAGATGGCCTTGCTTCCCATACAAGTGAGTCTAGGAGGCTTAAAAATAGCATCATGAGGGCTTGGCTCCTGTCCCATTGTTCCCTTCTACTCTGTTATTCTCAGAGTACCTCTGTTCTTATTGTGGCAAGACGCTGTCAATAGCCTAAGGCTGGTGAACAAGAACTCTGCCTTGCGTGGCGCCTATGGCTCAAAGGAGTAGGGTGCCAGCCCCATATGCTGGAGGTGGCAGGTTCAAACCCAGCCCTGGCCAAAAACTTCAAAAAAAAAAAAAACAAGAACTCTGCCTTGAGTCTGACCACATAACCCAATAGACAAGACTAACTCTACCTAGACCAGATTAGCTTGGTTTGGGTCACACATTGGTCCTGGATCCAATCTCTGTGATTAGGAGTGTTGTGATTGGCCAGACCTGGACTGCATACTTACTTACTCCTAGCGCATAGGGTGTTGTGATTGGCCATACCTGGACTGCATACTTACTCCTACTGCATAGGGGGTTGTGATTGGCCAGACCTGGACTGCATACTTACTCCTACTGCATAGGGTGATGTGATTGGCCAGACCTAGAGGGCATACTTACTCCTAGTGCATAGGGTGTTGTGATTGGCCAGAACTGGACTGCATACTTACTCCTAGTGCACAGCTCCACCCAAGTGGGGAAACAGCATGGGAAAAGGATGAGCGCATGGCAGGTGGAGAGTGAGGGCAGATGTAACCCTGAGAGAGGGAATAAAATGTTGGGCAAAGAGAGCTACAATCGTCTATAAGGATGGGTAAAGCCTGTTACTATCAAGGATACCCAGCCTGACTCTTTCTTGAGGTTTCGGGATATAATTATTTTCACTAATGTTTTTTTTAGGTACACCATAAATGTTCAGTAAATGGGTAAGTTAATAAATGAACAGATAGTTAGTAATATTTCAAGATCCCCAACACATACACATAAACATGCACACATAGAAATAGTTACGATATATGCACATCATTATAAACACATACTCATTTAAAAACCAGAAAATATAGGGTGGCGCCTGTGGCTCAAAGGAGTAGGGCACAGGCCCCATATGCTCAAAGGAGTAGGGCACAGGCCCCATATGCCCGTGGTGGGTTCAAACCCAGCCCCGCACAAAAACTGCAAAAAAAGAACCAAACCAGAAAATATATGTAAGTAAAATTGAAACTTAATTTAAGATGATCGTCTCATAGGCCAAACATTTACCATTGTTCTGTGCTTAAATTGTTTCCAAATTGTTGTCAGTATCCTAAAATGAACATCTTTTCACATAAAGCTTTTTTAAAAAAATAAGATTATCAATTTATGAAACAGTCTTAGAAGCAAAAAACGTGAACACTTAAAGACTAATAGACATGCATGTAGTTACTTTTTACATTTACAAATGATCATGACAATAAAAAATGATCGTGGCTTGAATTCTCAATTGTATGAGTGAATGCCCTTTTGACCCCTTGGGGTTGGGTTTTCTGTCACTTGCAACCAAAACAGTCTGGTTTTTGTGGTTCTTTTTATTTTTTAATCTTGTTTTAGTCGTGTGTGGTGATACAGAGACCCCCTCCCCCAGGAAGAGACCACTTTGGAGTCTCTATACCAAGGCTCCCCAAGTCATGTGGGGAGCAGTGACCCCTCGCTTCTCCCCCATGTGCTCAGACGACTGCAGGCGAGGAGATGAAGTTGGAGAGTAAGGGGCACCCTGCTGCTGCCATCAGTTGGGAGATACCAGGAAGGGTGACCTGGCTGCCACCTTTCGAGACCCTGAGAGCAGCAGAGTGATGACCCCCTTTGGCTCTGTCAGTGACCAGCACAGCAGCCCCCCAGGTGCTCTGTCTTTCCACACACAGGGGGCAACAGGCAGACTCAACCAGGGAAGACCTGGCCGCACTCCGCAGGTGTGAGGACGTCGGGAAGAGTGGATCACCGGGCCATGGAGTCTCACCCAGGGCTAAGAAACCAGAGGTCTCATCCGCTGATGTTGCAGAACACAGGAGCCACGGGGAGGCAGGAGCTCTTCAGTTTGAGGAAGCACGCGGGACTCCTGAGCCACGGACTGGCGAGTACCTGGGAGCAGCATCTCAGATCCACCCTTGAGGTCAGTGCTTCTTGACTGGGACAGAGCGCAGTTTCATGCTGGTTTCTACCTACCTGTCCTGGTGGACATTGTAAGGTACAGTAACAATGAATCGTCTTAGGAAATTTATTTTTATTTTATTTTATTTTTTTTTTGAGACAGAGCCTCAAGCTGTCACCCTGGATAGAGTGCTGTGGCGTCACAGCTCACAGCAACCTCCAATTCCTGGGCTCAAGCGAGTCTCCTGCCTCAGCCTCCCAAGTAGCTGGCACTACAGGCGCCCGCCACAACGCCCGGCCATTTTTTGGTTGCAGTTGTCATGGTTGTTTGGCGGGCCCAGGCTGGATGTGAACCTGCCAGCTCAGGTGTACGTGGCTGGCACCTTAGCCCGTAGAGCCACAGGCGCCGAGCCTTGTCTTAGGAAATTTAAAAATACAAAATGCAAGCCGATGTTTTGCTTTACCAGATTCAAGTTTCTAAACACTCTTCATTTCTATGCTGGTGTCGTTCTGGTCAGTTAACAAACAGCCTTGAACTGCTCAGCTACCATGATTAGAACCGTTCTGGGATGAGCTCTTCTCTGGGTTTATTTTTTCTTTTCTTTTTTTTTTTTATTGTTGGAGAATCATTGAGGGTACAAAGAGCCAGGTTACACTACTCACTTTTGCTGAGTAAAGTCCCTCTAATAATAGTGTCCTGTCCCCAAGAGGTGTGTCACACACCGTGGCTCCACACCCCCTTCCCTCTCCTTCCTCACCCATTCCCCTCCCCTCACCATGCAATATCATTAATTGTCCTCATATCAGAATCGAGTACATTGGAGTTTTGCTTCTCCATTCTTGTGATGCTTTACCAAGAAGATGTATTTCAACTCCATCCAAATTAATACAAAAGATGTCAAGGCTCTGGATTTGTTTTGAAGTTTTCAGAACACTTCCGGCTTAAAATGCTTCATGTCTCTTAAATTAAGCAAAAAACTTAATTTGACATTTGGGAGTGTCCATTCACATGATCCTGAACTATCACATCTTTCATCTATTCACTCATTTTTCACGTGATCATTCATCATTCCATTCATCCAAATACTGACGAGCCCACACCAGGTGAAAGGACACAGTTGCACAGGACCATAAAGCCTGTGGTGCAGTGATCTCCTCTGCACACCTACATCCACACCAAACCAGCCCTCAAACAAGTGCTTAGCTCTCTGACACATCTTTGACACCCACGGCATGTCTGAACCCCACTTTCCATGGTTCTGTTTTAACACCAGCTACTCCATCTGTGATCAGCTGTCACATGCTAGGCCTAGCTATGTTCTAGATATCATGACAGGTACCTTATACACAGTAATCCCAGTAATCTTTTCTTTTTTCTTTTTTTGAGACAGAGTCTTACTATGTTACCCTCAATAGAGTGCCATGGTGTTACAGCTCACAGCAACCTCCAACTTTTGGTCTTAAGCGATTCTCTTGCCTCAGCCTGCCGAGTAGCTGGGACTATAGGTACCTGCCACAACACCTGGCTATTTTTTGTTGCAGTTTGGCCAGGGCTGGGTTTGAACCTGGCACCTTTGTTATATGGGGCCAGCACCCTACTCATGGAGCCACAGGCACCACTCAGTAATCCCAACTTTCCTAACAACATTCTGGGATTTTTTTATCTCTCCTGCCATCAAATGACATGGTTCTCTGCAAAGTTTCCTGATTGCACAATTAGATACAACCACTTTTTCTTCTAAAGTGAATCACTTTTTTAAAAAAGACTTTATTGATGTATAACATGTATCTAGGCAAGTACACTTATTTGTACAGCTCAATGAATACTTAAAGCAACACACTCATGTAACCTGCACCTAAATCAGAAAATAGAATCTAATGGCACCCTGAACCCCTCCTTGGGCCCTTTCTAGTCACTACCCCTTGGCCCCCAAATAGTAGCCACTATCCTTTATTTTTTAAAATAGAGACAGGGGTCTTGATATGCTGTCTAGTTGGACTTGACCTCATGGGTTCACACAACTATCCTGTCTCAGCCTCCTGAGTAGCTAGGGTTATAGGTGCTTGCTGCCACACAGGCTTTTATCCTGACTTCTGTTTGGCTTAGCTTTGCCTGTTGTTATTCTTCATCTAGAACCTGCAAGTATGTACTCTTACGACGGGATTTGCTTTCTCAGTGTTGTTTGCAAGATCCATTATATTGCTGTTATCATATTCCATCCTGTGAATTCTATCAGTTTGTTCAGGAGGATAGGCACTTGGATAGTTTCCAGCACTGCTATGACCATTCTAGCACATGTCTGTTGAAATTGTGGGTGCCTTCCTGCCACGTGTATAACTAGGAGCAGGTCTGCAAGGACACTGGCTTTGCATACCTACATCCACTGTTAGTGGATTCTCTGAACGCTTTCACTATTCCCTATTACTTGAATCTTGCTTGTGAATTTACTTCATTTCCCTTACTAGATTGTAACTGGATCTTCAATTGAATACGTATTGTTTATGCCCTGCTGCACTTTAAAATGAGGAGACTATTGTATCCCTTGACTGCACTAATGTACGCAGCTATGATTTAATAATTAAAAAAAAAAGAGAGAGAGAGGCTTAGGGAGGCAATGAGAAAACACACCCAATTGACACCTGACTCCATAGAGGGCCAGATTTTTTTAAAAAGACAAATTTATCCCTCAAGCGGCCC
>CAUYRH010080264.1:0-10231 GCA_963574655.1 Perodicticus potto | reverse complement strand
GTGGCATCACAGCTCACAGCAACCTCCAATTCCTGGGCTCAAGCGAGTCTCCTGCCTCCGCCTCCCAAGTAGCTGGGACTACAGGCACCCGCCACAACGCCCGGCCATTTTTTGGTTGCAGCCGTCATTGTTGTTTGGCGGGCCTGGGCTGGATTCGAACCCGCCAGCTCAGGTGTACGTGACTGGCGCCCTAGCCTGTTGAGCCACAGGCACCGAGCCAGATAATACCCTTTTCTGTTTCCTGAAGTTAAAGTCTGCATAAAAGTTAACCTTATTATATGTGCTTTGTTAGATTGTGTTTATCTGCTAAATTACAGAACTCATTTCCATGATATATAGATCATGCAAGGATATTCATTCATTTTAAAAATCACCTCTGCTTGTCTTTTTAGATTATGAATCTGTCCTTAGGTTAGCGGGGCTTGCCATTTGAATAACTGAAGTTTGACATTCTTAGTTTCTCTTCAAAAAAATCTTCTCCTACTTTTACTTTGTGTTATATTAATTCATTCATTTATGGAATAGTGCTAGACAGTAGTAAAAGAGATACTTTATATTTTGCATAGTCCTTTATTTCCACGATTTTGTTTAATTAAGAAATATTCACAGTGAATTTCCTATAATGTTTCAGAAGGTAGACCTTGAAAATTCTAAATTCTTCTTCTTCTTTTTATTTTTATTCAATAATGAATGGTTCACCCATGCAGGAAGACTGGGACGTAGCCTTTGCTGCTGAGTCCATATTCCTACTTATTGCAGAGGATGTTCTGAAGGAGTTTTTGTTTGCTGTTTATATATGTTTCCATTTTTCTGTTTATCCTGATATTCCCTGTTGCCTGGCTCTGATGTATTTAACTGACTCAGTGTCACTACCATAGTTTCCTTGTGATGACCATTCTAATACATGAAATGGTATTATTGTAGAAACTCACTGTTCATGACCAATATGCTGGACTCTCTGAAGATACCAAAGTAATAAAATACCAAGTACTTCCTTACCATTCACATTAAGTATGTTAGTGAGGAAATTAAGTAAAAACAGAAACCATGTAATATTGAGTTTGAAAGAATTTAAAAGATCTTAAAAATGTTAAACTGGGCCTGTGTGCAGTGGCTCATGTCTGTAATCCCAGCACTCTGGAAGCTTAAGGCAGGAGAATTGCTTGAGGTCAGGAGTTCAAAACCAGCCTAAGCCAGAGGGAGACCCTCATTTCTACCAGAAACATAATAGAAAAAATTATCTGGGCATGGTGTTGTAAGCCCATAGTTCAAGCTACTCAGGAGACTGAGGCAGGAGTATCACTTGAGACCAGGAGTTTGAGCTTGCAGTGAACTTTGGTGACACCACTGCACTCTACCCCTGGTGACAGGGTGAGACCCTATTTCAACAAAGAAACAAAAAGTGTTAAATTGGTGTCTGGGCCTGTCCCATGCCCAGCTCTGTGGTGGGCTTCTCTCTTACGGTGAAGCAGACGAGCAAAGAACTCCAGTTCTCTCAGTGGATGTGAGTCAGGTCTGATCCTTATACATACGTAAGAGTGCAGTCTGAGGATTCGTTATCCTTATTTTGTAAGTGTGTGATGTAGAGATTTTAAATAGTTTGTCCAGGGACTACACAGCTAGTAGGCAGCACAGCCAGATTTGAACATAGGTCCATCACACCACAAACTCTATGCTGTTGGTCATTCCAAAATCTGTGCCATTAGCCACTAAAACATGGAAAAGAAATAAATGACCTTGGCATTTATAACCATGTGCTTGTGTCAGGCTAATCAACTATCACAGTGAGCATAGAAGAAATGGATATAGTACAAGATATTTCAAGTTAGTCTATAAGTTATGCTTTTTGTTGTATGGCTTTGTGAGACTTAAATAATAATAATACATATAGTTAGTCCAAGGAGATAGGTAAGTGCCCTTACAACTTATTTCTAAATTTGCAGATGGTTTAATTTGTTTCATTTACAAAGCTTTCAGGGCATTTAACTATATATCTTACTGTGTGTAAACGTGTTTGAGAGGGTGTATGTTTTCTCATGAAGTAGAGTAGTCTTAAAAATGTGGTCATTAAAAAAATTGGTTTTTTTGATCTGTCGGATTTTTTTGTAGGTCTTAGTGCTATAGATTTGTGTAATTCTGCAGGATTTTAAGTTTTCTAAAGATAATTTCTCAAGTTTTGTCAGTCTAATTCAATAACAATAGTATCAATTATTTTAGTGTGTTTTTTCTTTTTTCCTTGTGATTTCAAACTAGCTTTGATTTTATATTAAGATATAACTTTCCAGGACGAAAATTGATTGTGTACTGGATATAATTTGGAGTTATGTTTATAAAATACAAAGCATATTTTATAAAGAAATTTGAGAATGAGGTGGGCTGTGATGTGAACTTGGAGATTCATGATTGATTCCTCCTAGACTACTGTTTCAGAATCGGATTTGCTTTCAGTTTGTCTCATCACATTTTATTATTTTGTTAGCTTTGCAGAAATACAACTTTTTCAAAGTAGTCATATTGAAAAGTTGTCTGGGGGTATAAATGGCAGGCAGTGTTTTTGTGTTTTTAGAGAACAAGTTAAAGAAAAATTGCGTTTTGAAGGTGAAGAGAAAGGATTTCCTTTTTCTTTTTCACTGCATCTTTCTCTCTTGTGCCACAGCTGAACTCTGCATTGTGGAATTTTACCCTTCATTTTTTTATTGTGTTAAAAAGCACATAACAAAATGTATTGCCTTAACCATTTCTACTTGGCTCAGCATAATTGAACACGGCATAATGTTGTCTGTACTGTAATTTTTGTCAGAGAACCAAGAAACATTGGCTCCCTGCTCTGTGAGTACCCTGTGCTCTGGCTGTGTGGATCGTAGTAAGTGTGCTTCAGAGAGATAAAGGAGCAAGGCCCTCACCTTGCCTGCTCATCAGTTAAACTTGTCAGTAGCTGGCATTAATTCTGTCTGATTTGTAGCTTCTCCTTTTTTATTTTTTCCCTGCATTCATGTGTTTTTAGTTTTAAATCTCATTCATGTTAGAAAGAGTTCCATAAAGAACAGAGACAGCATGTCACTTCCCACCCATGTGGTCCTCCTTATTGTCCGTGGTAAGAGCAGCAGCACCAGTCGTAATCACTGCACGTAATCATCTTGCCTGGAGAGCAAGAAAAGTTCTTGTGAATTTTTACAGGTAAAAGTAGAGGAGAAGGGTTACATCCCTGGAGAGAAGTATACTTAGGAAAGTTTTACAAAGAGTTTTTTACAAAATTATAAGCAATAGAAATTTGAGTTCACTTAATAGGTTAGTGACTATTTTTTCTTATTGTTTTACAGGCAAGAGTGCACGTTGGTAGATTCAGCTTGTAAGAGTCCTGAATCTGATCCAGAGGACTTCTCAGATGAAACAAATCCAGAAAATCTTTATGGCACCTCTCCCCCCAGCACACCTCGACAGATGAAACGCATGTCAACCAAACATCAGAGGAATAATGTGGGGAGGCCAGCTAGTCGATCTAATTTGAAAGGTGAGTCTCTTATGCTTAAAAGGTATGTGCTTTGGTCCATAATTTTTGTGTCACTTGTGACTGTTGATTGATCCTTTCTACAGTAAGGTTAGGAATGGCTTCATTTTAAATTTGACTTTAATGCTGCTTTTAAATTCTATTTTTTAAGTTTTGACTTATTACCATTAGCAATATTGTTAACAAGGGAGATAGAAAAGTTTGTTGAGCAGTGATTAAAGTTAGCAAAGTGAGGCATTTGAGGATGTGGAAGAGGCCAAGTATTTCCTGGCATGCCCATCCAAGATGGCTACTGGGGTCTGGGATAGGTGGCCTTCTGTTAATCTTCTAATCTCTTAGACTGAGGTTTCTAGATTTGTCTGCTCAGAAATGGTATGGAGGATTTGGGGAGAGACAGAGCCAGGCTTCCTACCCCTAGATTCTCTGTCTCTCCTCCCCCAGTCTACCTCTGCTCTTTGCCTGTGACCTGTGGCGCTGCCTTTAATGTGTTGGGCTCTCTTGTTTAGTCTGTACAGTTGCCAAGTGGTACCCCACACCTTACAACTGTTCTACTTTCTCCTTGTTTAGATCCCAGTGTCCGTGTAGTGCTCTGCTCCTAGAAGCTGAGGGTGTTCACTCTTTATTTCTTACCTCCTTTTAGCAGGTCGTGTCTGTTCTTTTCTCAGGTAGATGAAGTGAATGAAGCTGAGCTGCTGCTGCTTACACCCCCCATGATGGCCCTGGCACCCTGTGGATTTAGAATTTCCCTATTAATTTTAGCAGACTACCTGTCCTGAAGCAGATCCCATAGCTTCCTGGAATCCATTCAGCTGTAACTGCACAAGGTTCAGCTTTCCTTCTTTATCTCACTTGAGAAATTTCTCCCTGGTGATTTCACACTCATTCCCATCTTTCTCTTAATTTAGCCCATGTTTGTTCTTCCTTTGTGGTTAGCTTCCTCTCCCTAGAGATTTCTTTAATATACCAACCTCTGAGGGTTATAAGGTGGTATGTCCACTCTTTGAAAGAAGGAGAGCAGGAGAGGTGGGTTTTATTGTGTATTTGCTTGAGGGAAAATCTTGGTGAAGGGAAGTTTCTAAGAGTAGAAAGTCTGTCTTTCCCACAGATGGTTTTTCCACAGAAGATGGTTATTTTACTTAAAAATTCACTTGCAGGGGCAGCCCCTGTGGCTCAGCGAGTAGGGTGCTGGCCCCATATGCCAAAGGTGGAGAGTTCAAACCTGTCCGTGGCCGAAAAGTGTGCAAAAAAAAAAAAAAATTCACTTGCATTAGGATGTTACCCTGGCCTGTACTTACCCTTTAGAAGCCAATAGCTTTCCATTTCAGTTTGTCATCTTGAAAATCAATCCTTGTCCGTTTTCTCAAGGAAATTTTTCATATGACAACAAAAGTTTCCTATCTATAATAGAGATCAGTGAAGTAGCACCTGCCGAGTCACTGTTCATAAACATTTGCTTTGTGGTGGTAAAGTGAGAAATGCCAGTAGTATGTCCTGTTCATTCTTTTTCACTTATGATCCCTAGTGTATTAGAACAGGAGTCGAGAGCATAAATCCTTGCACTTTACAGATTGAGAAACTGAAGCTCAGGATTTTCAAGAACTTCTTTAAGCCAGAAGGCTTGAGTTCTCATGATACTCACTTTGGACTTTGTCCTAGCACAAGCAGCAGGGGTTAAGTTACCTGAAGGCTGTATTTGAGTTGACTTGACCAGTCACCAGGGGTATTTTGTGCTCCTGTTGTCCTTCTGGGCTGTGTGGGGGAGAGAGAAGGAAGAGAGAATGTTGTGTTTTTTTTCTTCCACAATTTTAAAAAATTATTTATTTCATAAAATTACAGAATTTTAGAGCTGGAAATGGACTCAGAAATCATTTAAGTGCCCTTTTTCAAATGAAGAAGCTAATGTGTGTAGACCATTTGATTTATGACTAATAGTAAATCTAGGACACCAGTATCCTTAACAATTTATTCATTTCCTTATTGTAAAAGATTACCCATAAATGCAATACTCAAAATAACTTTTTACCATCTATAAAAGCCTGAACTACAGAGCCTGTATTCTCTTTGCTGGCATATATTTATATTGTCATACTATATTTACTATTTTATAACTGGCTTCTTTTCTCATTTAATGTTTCATGAACTTTTTTGCTTCTTGAGACAGGGTCTCACTCCGTTGCCTGGTGGAGTGCGGTGATGTCATCATATCTCACTACAACCTCAGACTCCTGGGTTCAAGTGATCTTGTCTCAGCCTCCTGAGTACCTGGGACTATGGGCATGTGCCAACCACTCCTGGCTAATTTTTGTATTTTTGTGTAGAGACAGGTTTTCGCTATGTTGCTCAGGCTGGTCTTGAACTCCTGGCCTCAAGCAATCCTCTCACTTTGACCTTCCAAAGTGATAGGATTGTAAGTGTGAGACAGTTTGCCTGGCCTGAACTTTCTGTATCATAGAATAACCTGTGCTATTAATTTCAGTGGCTGCTCTATCCTCTGTCAGCATCTTCACAGTAATCCCGGACAGTTACTGAGCACTTACTACCATAGAAATGCTAAACATTGTGCTTAGAGCACCACGAAAGAATTATCTTTTAAGTAACACAATAACGTAGTGAGGCATGGGTTTTACATTATACGATTGAGTGTTTGTAATCCAAAATGCTCCAAAATCTGAAACTTATTGAGCACCAGCATGACACTCGAAGGAAATGCTCATGGGAGCATTTTAGATTTCAGATCTTCAGATTTGTGATGCTCAGCTGGTAGGTATAATGCAAATTTTCCAAAATCCAAAACACTTCTGGTCTCAAGTATTTTGGATAAGGGGTGCTCACCCTGTATTTATTTTACAGTTCAGGAAACTAAGCTTGGAGAATTTCTAGGATTTTTAGTTTTAAATGTCCTAGTCATGCATATATGAGGAAATAGCTTCATATATTTGCCATCTGGTGAGTTATTTTTTTGCCAGAATTCTTGTTCATAAATATTAAAAAAAGATGGAAGTAAAGCATGCATGTTGGGAGTGGGGATGGGTCATGTGGTGTTTTGGTGATGTGCTATTTGTATTGTGATGGCATGGTCGTCTTTGAGAACTTACTTGCTCCAGGGCTGTAGCAGCTTAGCATGGTGGACAGGAGCATGGGTGTGGCTGCCAGGTTGCCTGGATTCCACCACTGGCTGTGTAGGCATGTCTGTGTCTCTATTTTCTTTATCTGTAAGACATGCGAGGATTATACATTCATAAGCATTAGCTATCATCATTCTTACTGTTAACTGAGGATTTTGTCCCAATACTTGTTATTCTTGCCTTAAATCTTAGAGCAAGATTAGATATTTCTATTATTTATATATCCTTATTAATTGATGTCTCCACTTTGAGACCCTGAGTCTTAGGCTAAATGATATCTCAAGTTATGGCTACTCTGCCTACTTCTGTCCTCCCTGGACTGTACATTTCCTTGTATCTCTTCCTAGTCCTTTTCTTTTTTCTCATTATGTGTGTTGCTACCATAGTTTTCTCTTGTTGTTAAGTCTTTCTTAGCTTCCATCATTCCTTGTCTGTCTCCCTTGTTTCCTCTTTCTCTCTTTTTTTAATCTACCCTCTTTACCCTTTTTTTCTCCTCACCCCCGTTTTTCTTTTCCTCCCTCTGCTCTTTCCTAATTTTCTCTTTCATTTTCTGTTGAGTCTGGTTGAGTCACTCTGTAGGTGTGCACTGTTAGAGAGGTAAATGACACTAGTCCCATCTCCAGGAGGAGTGTACCAGTCACAGGTAACCCAGCTAGGGGTGTAGGGCTGGGCTGGTGACTGCTGTGGTTACACATAGGAGGAGATTGAGAAGACCTGGGGTTGGGGCAAGTGACATCTGTGCTGCACCCTCAGGATTGAGTCATTCGGGGGACCAGTATTTCAAACTAGCATGTGATTCATAATAACATATTGGTCCTTCAGTGTTAAGGAGCTTTTTAAAATTAGATACGTCAGATTTATTTTAAAAGCTTTCTGAAAAAATGTGAACTGGTACTTTATTTCTTTCTCATTGCAATAAGCAAAGGCTCTCTGAATCACACAGTTAATTTTAGAGCTGCAGTCACAGTTGCCCTCATTTTTTTAAAAATTAGTCACCAATAATGTTTGTACTTTTATGGTGGTCTGTTGTTGTGTAACAAACCCCCTAGAAGCACAGTGGCATGAAATGACGGATGTTTTATTGCTGCTCACAAGTCTGCAGCTCAGGTATTTAGGCAGGACATAGGTCATCTCCACCCTGTGATATCTGTAGCCTTAGATAGGGTGGTACAGTTGCTGGAAATGTCCTGTCTTGGTGGAGGCCTTGAGTGTGAGCCCCCTGCTCTTCTCCACGTGCCGTCTGCTGGGTCTCAAATGTCCAAAATGGTCCTTCACTCAACATGTCTGGCACCTAGGCTGAGAGGGCAAGAACAGCTGAGGGCTGGCTGGCATTGTTTTTTTCCTACATGGCCTTGCATGTGGCTAGCCAGGGCTAGTCCTTGGGTAGTTGGACTTCTTACACTGCAGCAAGTCTTTCCTTAGAGCAAGTTTTTTTGAGAGACCAAGGTGGAAGTTGCAAGGCTCTTTGTGACTTAGTCTCTGGAGTCATGCAGCATCACTTGTGCTGGCGTTTGTTGAGCTACACAGGGCTGGCCGGAATTCAGTGTGGGAGGGGACAGTGCAGCGCATCAGGACCAAGAGGGCAATTCATCGGCTACACTGGGAGAGTGGCTCCTATGTGCATTCCCTGTGAAGTTTGGGGATTTAGAATCTGGTCAGTCATACTGTCTTTGCTTCCTCTAGCCCCTCTATCCCCCAAATATATAAACATCAAGAGCATTCCTGAAAGAATAAAAGACACAAGGTAACTAAGGGCACACTATTCAAAGGAGAAGACAGCAACTGTTAGTACTGTTTTATTAGTGATGGTAGCCAGTGTTGTGAACTGTTTATATGGATATGATTCTTTTTTCTTTTTTTTTTTTTTTTGAGGCAGAGTCTCACTTCGTCACCCTCAGTAGAGTGCTGTGGCGTCACAGCTCACAGCAACCTCAAACTCTTAGGCTTAAGTGATTCTCTTGCCTCAGCCTCCTTAGTAGCTGGGACGGCAGGTGCCCGCCACAACGCCTGGCTATTTTTAGAATGGGATCTCGCCCTTGCGCAGACTGGATGGACTCTGAACTGGTGAGCTCAGGCAATCCACCTGCCTAAGCCTCCCAAAGTGCTAGGATTACAGGCTTGAGCTACTGCGCCCGGCTGGATATGATTTTTGAAATATTATTACCATAGGCTCAGAGTAGCTGCTAATGCTACAGATTTATTTTTATAATTGTGAAGTCAGATCTTGAGGAAATTGGTAGCTCTAATTGTGGTGCATATAAATTGAGTCTTACTGAAATTATTTGATGGAATTATGATAGTGCTATATCAATGATAAAGACAGGAGGATTTACAAATGATAAACTGGTATTAAGAGCACCTATATATGTTATGAAGTATATATTATAAGACAACCTGTATATTGTTATGAGAAATGTATACAACAAATCAATATTGTAGAATTTCAAAATCAGTTTAATTAGAATATTCAGTATCTATTACGATTGCTTCTTTCTAATTAGCAGTAGATTGAGGCTTCATTTTGTGTAAGCACATTTAAACTAAGATATTCTTTTGGTAACTGTAGCCATTTTCCTTACAAGGTTTTTCCATATTTTCAAATAAAAAATGCTGTCGTGGGGAGCACGTTTGATTCTATATGGAGTATTTTTGTGAACTAATATCTAGCAGTAGAATTGCTGTATCAAATGGTATATTATTTAAAATTGGTAGATATTGTCCATGTCATTCTTCAAAAGGACTATTTTCATACTTCTACCAACACTATATGAGTACTTTATTTTCTTTATTTTCTACATTATTAATGTTTAAAATTTCAGCCAATCTACTTTAGTTGTATAAATTTGTTTATTTCTAATTTTATAATTATCTTTACTAGAGGAGGATATAATTGGTAATTATGGTTGATACATTAAGGCCAATATGATTATTAGAAATATGAGGCTAAACATAAGTGCCGTATAAACACACACACACACACACACACAAACATATATATATATATACACACACACACACAAGGTCAGTCAGTTGAATTCATGAACTCATCCTAGAAACAGCGCCACCTGCCTCATTGCAGGTGAGTGTCACTGCAGTCCCCAAATGGCCAAGGGGAGCACTTGGAAGTTGACCATAGTGATGGTCATTTTCTAGGATGAGTTTGTGGACTTGTCTGACATTGTGTATACACATATTTTGTAAATATACACACATATAGGTATATCATTTCATTTAAATCAGTGTTTAATTAAATGCAACCCTTTACAAAATGTAAGGAATCAAAAGAACATGAATGTTATCAGAGCTCTGTTACTTTATATTGCAATCATAGGGAATATGAGCTCTTTGAAACTGAATGCAGATTTAATTTTTTATTTTATTATTATTATTATTTTATTGTTGGGGATTCATTGAGGGTACAAGAAACCAGGTTACACTGATTGCATTTGAATGCAGATTTTTTTTTTTTAAATACATGTATTTTATTATTCTTCATTACATTATTTCCCCCCCCCCACCCGTCCGTGATAAGACAGAATTGATTTACAGAAAAGAATACAGAAAACACCAAAGCTCCTGGTAGTGGGAGAGATTTCAA
>CAUYRH010080263.1:0-10048 GCA_963574655.1 Perodicticus potto | reverse complement strand
ACACAATAACTAAGAAAATGCCATGAAGGCTATGTTAACCAGTTTGATGAAAATATTTCAAATTGTATATAAAACCAGCTCATTGTACCCCATGGTTGCATTAATGTACACAGCTATGATTTAATTTAAAAAAATCTACTAAAAATAGAAAAACTAGCTGGGCGTTTGTGTTGGGCACCTGTAGTCCCAGCTATTTGAGAGGCTGAAACAAGAGGATCACTTGAGCCTAAGAGTTTGAAGTTGCTGTGAGCTATGATTTCACAGCACTCAACCCAGGGTGATGGAGTGAGGTGAGACTGTCTAAAAAAAAAAAAAATGCTTACTGGTTTTGGTTTTGTTCTGTGTCACTTGATAGATATATCTTTGCTTTCAAGTTAGTTTCTGATAGACAGAGCCTTATCGGAGCGACTTTTTTCATAAGGCCTCTGTGCTCTCTCTCTGTTGGATCTTGCTTCTCCATGGGAAGTTCTCAGTTGTCTAAAACTCTCTTCCCAATCCCCTGCTGACTATCAGCTCTGTCCATCTTCTTGCTGGCACCATTTTTCTGAAGATAATTTTGGAACTTCATGGGTTGTTTTTTTTTTTTTTTTGAGATGGAGCCTGAAGCTGTTGCCCTGGGTAGAGTGCCGTGGCATCACAGCTCACAGCAACTTCCAACTCCTGGGCTCAAGCGATTCTCCTGCCTCCACCTCTCAAGTAGCTGGGGACTACTATTCAGATGGCCTTTGGAGACATTCAGCCAACTCTAGATGTCTCAGTCTTAGACCTAAATTTAATTCCATACCCTCCATAGATTGAACTTGGGTGACAGGCAAATATACCCTAAAACTCTTTCTCAGAGAAAACTTAAGTCCTTTCTCAATGCCTTTGAGATATAAATTTTCTGCTGTGTCTTCCTCTAGGACCGGGGAGACTATCTTTTAAAAATACTGATGTGAAGTTTGGGGAACTGACCCTTACCAGAAGGAAAAAGAAAATATAGAGAGAGAGTATTATTTAGAAACAAACCAGACAAATTAAAAAACCTTAAGTTTTTTTTCTACAAATATTAGTAAAAAGTTTTAGCTATCTGAGTGGCAAAAGCTAACTCATCTCATTTGCCAGAAGAAGAACCAAAGATGCAGGTCTGTTAATAAACACGTCCTGTGCAACATTGAAAAATGGTACTATGAGAAATCATGTTTCTAGAAATTGTGAAACTGTATATTCATAAAACTGCCAATCTACAGAATGTTAGCATGTGCCAGACAGTTCACAATTAAAATTTTTTTTTTAATTTCAGATTAATAGGAGGGTTCAAAGGATTAGGATGTATTATTTGTGGTATTTGTTATATAAAGTCCAAGTTGTAGTTGAGCCCTTCACCCAGGAGGTATGCCACACACTCTTAATTTGTGCCCCTTAGGTGAGAGCTTGCCGAACCTCCTCCCTCCATCCCTTTTCACTGAGTTTAATTCAGTTTTTCTCTGGTGTGGGCGTGTAGTTGTTCATCTACTAGTTTCATATTAGAATAGAATACATTCGATACTTGCTTTTGCATTCTTGTGATACTTTACACAATTGTTTACTTTGTACTTTTCAGTAGAAATTAGAGCCAAAAGGGTTAAGAATTCTAATTAATAGATGCAATTAAAGCTGCTAGAAAGAAGGGAAACAATTCTGTATACGAGGAAAGGAGGATCTACTTTTGGTAAGAGGAGGTATGAGGTGTGAAGATGTGTTTATGTTGAGGAAAGTAATTCTTTTTTTTTTTTAGCTTGGAGGTTAAAGATTGCTTTAGAATGTAAAAGGAGAATTAAAGTAAAAAACTAAAAGTGGATATAGAGTGCTGGGAAGACAGAATCTTGTGTGGTCAAGCTGGCAAAAATTGAATGGACTTATCGTTAGCTTTAATATCAAAAGTACCATATAAATGCAAAACTAAAATTTGGTATTCTTTATGTTAAAATGACAAAGTTTTCTTTGACTATTGGACTATTCTTATTATGAGATTATGAAATAATTTTTCTTTTTTTTTTTTTGAGACATAGTTTCACTTTATCACCCTTGGTAGAGTGCAGTGGTGTCACAGCTCACAGCAACCTCCAACTCCTGAGCTTAGGTGATTCTCTTGTCTTAGCCTCCTGAGTAACTGGGACTACAGGATCCTGTCACAACGCCTGGCTATTTTTTGTTTTGCAGTTTGGCTGGGGCCGGGTTTGAACTCGCCACCATCAGTATATGGGGCTGGCACACTGCCCATTGAGCCACAGGCGCCGCCCTGAAAGGTCTTTCTTTACCGTCTAAGTAATCTACCTAGAAAACAAAGATTGGGGGGGATTATTTGTTTTGTTTTACCAAAGTAATTTTCTGTGTTTCATGTTGTCTTTATCAGGTCTTTGATTACTTAAGAAAAGTGACAGGTAATGTTTTCTACAACTATAACTGTGTATAATCTGTAGTCTTTTGGTTGAATGGATAACAGTATTGTTTCACAGGCACCTGAGATGCTATTTTAATCGAGTATTTTAAATTTTTTGACATTTTTGACAAACTTCCCCTAATCAAAATCTAAATGTAAGTTGTTTAACCTTGAACTAATTTTGGGGTTTTTCCAGAGGGCCAGCCCATGGAAAATACTTTTAAAAATTGTTGATGTGCAGAGAGGGATCCCTATAAAAAGAAATATGTTAAATAATTACACTTATTTGGTAAAGTTAAATCGCATGAGAAGCATTATCAGATTAAGAAGCAGAGCTTAAGTTTCTTTAGGCCATATTTGTACGAGTATATATTATGTCTTATAGAAATTGTATAAAAATTGTATACAATATAAATTGTATCCTAGAAATCTGATTATATCTTAGTATACTGTTATCAGTCATAGTTCTAGTTATCTTGAAATGATATGTCACAGGAATAACCAAATTTTCTTCTTAATTGAATTATGATGAACTCTCGTTAGATGTTTAACCACCTCCATTTTAAGTCATTTGTCATGTGCAGACAGTTAATTGGTTTGACGATGGTGCTATCCTGAAAGTTTGCCCAAGCAACTATAATCCAAAAGCACTTTCTTTACAAGGATTTATGGGAAAGACTGACAATTTCAGGTTTCTGGTTACTTTAGCATCACACCATTGCATGAAGTGAGAATTTCTAGAACTCTAAAGGAGAAACTGATTTATAAAACTGCTAAATTAAGATCAAGCAATACAAGAATTACTATTGCATGTGGGACTAAATGAACTGATGGTTACAGTATTTATGACTTTTTGTTTGAAACATTGCTGATTCTTTAGTGTTTTATTTTCCAGATTTAGGAAAAACTTTACTCTTTTTTTTCAAGCACGTATAGCAATTTGGTAGGGTGTATACTTTTTTTTTTTTTTTTACTCATGTTGAAATTTATTTATTTATTTATTTATTTTTATTTATTTATTTTTTTTTGAGACAGATCCTCAAGCTGTCGCCCTGGATGGAGTGCCATGGCACCACAGCTCGCAGCAACCGCCAATTCCTGGGCTCAAACGAGTCTCTTGCCTCCACCTCCCAAGTAACTGGGACTACAGGCGCCCGCCACAATGCCCAGCCATTTTTTGGTTGCAACCATTATTGTTGTTTGGCGGGCCAGGCTGGATTCGAACCCGCGAGCTCAGGTGTACGTGGCTGGCGCCTTAGCCCGTTGAGCCACAGGTGCCGAGCTGAGTCTATACTTTTAAACAAAAAACATTTATCTTTTTTCTCCCTACCTTATCCCTAAACTGATAATTTGAGAAACTTCAGAATTCTTGTTTTCATGACAATATAGTTATTTGCATAAGTTAAGTAAGAATCTGTTCCCCTTCTAACAGGACACGATTAAGACTTTGACATGAATGTCATGTTTGTAAATGATGTGCTACAAACAAATATGAACAGATAGTTTGAAGGAATTATGGTTGATTTTTATAGAGCCAATAAAGCCCCTGGGAAAAAATTGGGCCTGGTAACTTGTTTCCAGGGCTTCTAGCCTCACTGAGTTGGGTGGGGGTAGTTAACTTTCTGGCAGTCCCGGGAACCTAAGAATATTTTGGGAACCTAGAGAAGAGAAGTCTGCTGGTGAGTCCTTGGTTTGTCTTCTTAGACTTGAGAGGCTTTTAAAAGTCTGGTCTGAGATTCCTTATTAAAACTTCCGGCAAAATAGACTTTAAAAGAGCCTATATGATTAATCATTATTCATTTATTTTTATTTTTATTTTTTGAGACAGAGTCTCATGCTAGAGTGCCATGGCATCAGTCTAGGTCACCCCAACCTCACGCTCCTGGGTTCAGGTGATCCTCCTGCCTCAACCTCCTCAGTAGCTGAGACTAAAAGAGCCTACCACCACACCTGGATAATTCTTCTATTTTTAGTAGAGACTTGCTCAGGCTGGGGTCAAACTCCTGAGGTCAAGTGATCCTCCTGCCTTGGCCTCCCAGAGTGCTAGGATTACAGTTGTGAGCCACCACACCAGCCCAATCATTATTCTTACTGCACTTTTCAAAATGACCCTTATGCCAAAGTGGCACATTGTAGGGTGGCATACTCTGCTACCCTTCAGTGTGCAGATTGCTGTGCCAGGATTTAAACTGATTTATCAGCTTTTTCTTCTTCTTTTTTTTTTTAATAGTGTCTTGCTTTGTCACCCACTGTAACCTCAAACTTCTGGGTTCCGGTGATCTTCCCACCTCAGACTTCCAAGTAACTGGCACAGGTGCATGCCACCATATCTGTTCAATTTTCCTATTTTTTATAAAGATGGGGTCTTGTTTAGGCTGGTCTTAAACTCTTGGCCTCAAGCTATCCAGACTCTTAGCCTCCCAGAGTGTTATGATTGCAGGCATGAGCCGTCACACCAGAATTATCAGCTTTTGTTGATAGCCTCTCATGCTAAAATTAGAATTAGACAGAAGTTTAAATATTTGGGGTAGGGGTAAAGGGAAAGCTTCCTCTGTGTCCTGGGAAGTTTTGCTGAAATACTAACTCACCAAAAAGGCAGATTAATAAGAGAAAAGGCATGCGAATTTATTGTTACTATGCACATGAGAATCACAGAGTGACTGCCCAGTTTCCCAATGGGGTTCAGAAGCTCATATGCTATTATAAGATTATAAGAAGGGTGGAGGGACGGGTGTGGTGGCTCATGCCTGTAATCCCAGCACTTGGGAGGCCGAGGCGGGTGGATTGCTTGAGCTCAGGAGTTTGAGACCAGCCTGAGCAAGAGTGAGACTCTGTTTCTAAAAAAAAATAGGCAGGTGTTGTGGCAGGTGCCTGTAGTCCCAGGCACTTGGAAGGCAGAGGCAAGAGAATCCGTTGAGCCCAAGAGTTTGAGGTCGCTGTGAGCTTTGACAGAACAGCACTCTGCCGAGGCCAACAGAGTGAGACTCTGTCTAAAAAAAAAAAAAAAAGGATGGAGTCTCGGATCCTCCTCGCAAAACAGGTCTCCAGAGGGAGAAGAGGAATTCTGCTGGGGGGCAATAAATGAATACTAGAGAGAAAATGAATGGATGGGGAACAGAGATTAGCTTGTAAATAGTTCTCTTCGGAATCTGAGTGGTCCTTAGAGACAGACATTATCTTGTGAAAGCTGTTCTGGTGTGGTTACATTCTTGGTCTTCTTTTCTGCAATGGGTAATGAAATTTCTGTTGGGAGAACTGTAGCGTTCCTCCTGGGGGCTGGTCTGTCTAGTCTTTGTGTAGAGAGGGGAAAAGCCCCTTCTACGGTCTGTTGATTTCTAAGGTCTTTAATTCAAAGTACTCAGAATACCAGGGAGCCATATTCTGGGGTGAAATTCTTGGCACGTTTTTCACCTGTGAATTTCATTTTACTCCAGAAAAATATTACTGAACACTTAATCTGAAGGATGATCTTCGAGAGCAAGTCTTGGGGCTGAGGGGGGACAGAAACATTCATCCTTCAGGGTGTGTATGTGTAGGGGTAAACTGGATCCAGAGAGATCTCCCTTTTCACCTAACTACAACAGCATTCCTCTCTATTTTCTCACTTTTCTCCAGTTTTTCTTGATGGAGTTCGGGAGATACCACCCCCAAATATGCTATTTTGATATATGGATTAATTACTTTGAGATGAAGGCACTTGAAAAATAGTAAATTCGAGGAGAGACATACTCTGAACCCCATGTGCCTAAAGATAGATCATCCAAAAGGAACTCAGTTGTCATCCGTCCCCTCCCTGGAAGTTTCGTCAACCAGACAAGCTGTCACAGAAGAGGACGTTAGAAGTTGGTATCACCCTCAGACGAAAGTCACAAACTCTCATCTGTTTTTCCAAGGGCTCTCTCCCAAATCATGCACTCTCTCCTCAGTTGCCTAAATCCCTCCTCCCTTTTCTCCTATGAAGAGGATATACAGGCTCCCAACTCTCACTGGGTTGTAGAGTATTTACTTTTCCTTCCTGTGCTGCCCTGCATACGTGATCAATTTCTATGCCTTTTCTCCTGCTAATCCGCCTGTGGTTAGTTTATTGTTAACCCCCTCTCCAAGGGTAGAGGGAAAATCTTTGCTCTCCTACAATTATATCACCACGAAGGCTAAGTCTCTGTTCTCCAGGCTTTGGATTTTGAATCACAGTGATCTGAGATCTCCAACTAAGGAGAAACAAGGAAGAAATATCCATATGATAATTCATATTTAATAACGTTTATGTTAATTTCAATATCATGAATATGAAAGTAAGGCTTGACCTGAAGTTTCTTTGCATTTATTATTCACAAACATGTTTGGCTAGAAGGGATACTTAGGAGCATGGTCATTTTGAGGAGAAAATGGGGAAAAGCCCTTTCTTCAAACATCTCCAAGATCTTTTTCTTTTCCCCTAAAACCAAGCAGAAATTGACATTAACTTAATATTCCCTTTACAATTTGTTCGGTAAGGCTTAAAACGCCTATCTTAAGAATTTTTCATGTGGGCCAGGCTCACACCTGTAATCTTAGCTTAGCACTCTGGGAGGCTGAGGTGGGAGAAGGATTCCTTGAGTCCAGGAATCCAAGACTAGCCTAAGCAAATGTGAGATCCCTCTGTACTAAAAATAGAAAAATTAGTCAGGTAATTAGTCCAGCTGTAGTTCCAGCTGCTCCAGAGGCTGAGGCAAGATAATTGTTTGAACCAGGGAGTTTGAGATTGCTGTAGCTAGTTTGATGCTACGGCACTCTAGCCTGGGCAACAGAGTGAGACTTTATCTGAAAAAAATAAATAAATAAAAAGGAATAAAGGAATTCTAATAGGCAAGAAAGAAGGGATTAAAGTTATTGACCTCTATTCTTAATAGTAAAATGTCATATTTTAAGTATGATCAGGTTTCATGCTTTTAAAAAATTCTGTGGGCACATGTGCCCGGAATGTCTCTGAGTTGAGCAGGAGAGGCTCTCTTCCAAGATTTGCTCTGTATAAAATATGAAATGGTTGAGGTTCTTTGTTAACTAAAGGGAGGATAAACTGATAAAGGTCATCAAAATGCTTAGACATTTTATAAAGTCTTGAGAACACAGAGCTGGACTTTCAACCTTTTCAACTTGATAATATTTTACAATGAGAAAATGTCTTCCATCTCTGCTTACTTGATTTCCTACCCACTCATAACAGTAGGAAATCATTTGGGAACAGTGGCAGGCTTATCTTCCTGACCCAAATTGGGTTCTCAGACATTCCTTTTAATAGTGGATATTATTATCCAAGGAGACCTCATACAAAGGTGTTTTTTTTTCCTCCTCTACCATATTATTTCTAAACTTAAATTCTCTACTTATTGGGGAAACAACTCTTCAATTTTCTCATAAATTAAAACTTTAGTGTTATCTGTTGTTGAAATAATAGGTAGTAGCAAGGCAGCAGCTCAGGCCAGTAATCCTAGCTAGCACTCTGGGAGTTTGAGGTGGGACGATCCCTTGAGCCCAGGAGTTCAAGCCCAGGCTTAGCAAAGTCAGACATCCCTCCCCCCAGATCCCCATCTGTACTAAAAACAAAAAATATTAGCTGGGCATGGTGACTGGTGCCTGTAGTCCCAGCTACTGGGGAGGCTGAGGCAGGAGGATTAGTAGGGCCCAGGAGTTTGAGGTTGCTGTGAGCTGGGCTGAGGCCATGGCACTCTCGCTCAGGTGACAGAGTAAGACTCTGTCTAAAAAAAAAAAAAAAAGGGAAGAAAAGAAGGAAGGAAGGGAAGGAGGGATGGAGGGGGAGAGAGAGAAGGAAGGACGGAAGGAAGGAAGGAAAGAAGAAAGAAAGAAAAAGAGAAAGAGAGCATTTAACTTGGGGGTCTTGGTTTCTTTTTTATAAAGACCCATGAATGAACTTGTTGAGAGATTGATGACAATTCAAAACATTGTGGACCGTCACTGTGGACCCCAATAAATGGCTGAGGTTTGTTAAGCCAAAGTTGAGGATGTGTGTGTGGGAGTGGGGTGGAGTGGGGGGGCACTTGTGAAAACCCAGA
This sequence comes from Perodicticus potto, assembly GCA_963574655.1. Taxonomy (NCBI): domain Eukaryota; kingdom Metazoa; phylum Chordata; class Mammalia; order Primates; family Lorisidae; genus Perodicticus; species Perodicticus potto. The sequence goes on along the minus strand of CAUYRH010080263.1, from coordinate 1,597 downwards.
AATCTACACTTTATGCAGATTTTATGTGGGGATAAGGGAATGTTAGAAGAGTAACAGGGAGTGATGGAACCGTCAATTACGTAGCTGCTCCTGGGTAGGTGGAAGAGCGTCTGATTGTGTGTCGTCTCTATTCTGTTAGTTCTAGGGTAAACTTGTTGTTCATAATTAGTGTCAAATTGAACAGATTTAGTTTTAGATGACAGATGCTTGCGGACCTGTATTTATGATTTGTGTGTTTTTGCGTGTAATGAATAGTCCGTGAGACAGTTCCTCACAGGTGCCTGAGCCCTTTACCTTTCCTTTTGCTTAAGGAGTTGGGGTTTTACATCAGTGATGGATGTGTGACGAATTTCAGAGCTAACCTTCATCTCTCACTGAGTGATTTGTTAAAGCCGCCTAATTTCTTTTTGAATCAGTTATCTCAAAGGGAAATATCACCAATCCCATAAGACTATCAGGACGTTTTATTGGGAATATTTGAAAAGGCTCATGTAAAGAGAAAGAAGATGGAGCAGAAATAATTATGCTTAATATTGGTCTAAAAGGAAAGCAAAGTTACCTTTCTGGGGAAAAAAAAATCCATGTTATACATGTAGTACAATTTATATTGGGCTTAAACTTACTATAAAGGTAAATTTATTATGAAATTCCAAGGAAACATTCCTGCTCCTATTTTGACTGGCAGAGCTCCCAAATTAGGCGAAAAGTGTTGGTTCCCTAGAGAAGAATTATTGGACCACATCTGTCACTGTAGGGAATGTGAGCCTGAGCCGCATTGAAGACCCGGTGCCCTCCCCCAGCGCTTTCTGGAGCCCTGGGCGGTAGTGTGTGTTCCTGAGTCCCGCACAACCGCAGGTTCCCCGCCCAGGGGCCACCAACCGCACTTCGTATCTGGAGGTGAGCAGCGTGTAAGGGAGGGACACTTCAACTATATTTACAGCCACCCCCAGCGCCTGCATCGCCACCTACTCTCCGCCTCCTGTGAGATTTTCCTAGGCTCAGGAGCCCTGCTGTGCACCGCTGCTGTAAATTAGATTATTCTTAATGAGACTCTAATGCCTGACCATCTCAGGTGGAGCTGGGCAGTACCTCTCCATCAGCAGAGAGGTTTGACTGCACAGAGAAATCCTCTGCTTTCAGACTCATCAACTCTCCCTTCCCCTCCACCCCTCCCTCCATGGAAAACTTGTCCTCCATGTAACTGGTTTCTGGTGCCCCAAATGTGGGGGAAGGATGCTGTACAACATTCCTGTATCCTCAGGGAGCTTGCAGAATGGTTTCTTTGATTTGTTTTTTTGTTGGGGACACACAGCTCATCTGAGTGAATGAGACTGGGGAGCCTGGAAAAACAAAACAAGAAACAACAAAAAATCCTTGACTGTGTATTCAAGTTTTGTTCAAAGGGCTTTTTTGTGACATCCTAAAAATATTGATTACATGCTTGTTATTATTATTTTTTTTATTGTTTGGGATTCATTGAGTGTACAAAGAATTAGGTTACACTGCTTGCATTTGTTAGATAAAGTCCCGCTTATAATTGTGTTCCGCCCCAATTACATGCTTTTTTTTTTTTTGGCAGTTTTATTTTTTTTTTTTT
>CAUYRH010080260.1:0-23316 GCA_963574655.1 Perodicticus potto | reverse complement strand
GGCTAAGGCACCAGCCACGTACACCTGAGCTGGCAGGTTCGAATCCAGCCGGGGCCCGCCAAATAACAATGATGGCTGCAACCAAAAAAAATATGGCCGGGCGTTGTGGCGGGCGCCTGTAGTCCCAGCTGCTTGGGAGGCAGAGGCAAGAGACTCGCTTGAGCCCAGGAATTGGAGGTTGCTGTGAGCTGTAATGCCACAGCACTCTATCCAGGGTGACAGCTTGAGGCTCTGTCTCAGAAAAAAAAAAAATGTAAAACTGCTTCAAAGGACACAATCAATACAATAAAAAATAAAGTACTGGCAAGTTATATATTTGATAAAAATTTAATATTCAAACTATATAAAGAACTGCAACTCAATTAAAACAAAAAAAACCAATTCACCATGGGCAAAGAAGACGTTTATCCCAAGAAGATATACAAACGGCCAATAAGCATATGAAAAGATGCTAAACATCATTAATCATTAGGGGAGTGAAATCAAAACCACAATAAGATACCACTTCATACACATTAGGATGGCTACTACTTAAAGAAAGAAGAAGGCTCAGCATATATGCTCAAGCAGCTAAGGCGCCAGCCACATACACCTGAGCTGGCAGGTTCGAATCCAACCCAGCCCACCAAACAACAATGAAGGCTGCAACCAAAAACTAGTTGGGCATTGTGACAGGCACCTGTAGTCCCAGCTACTCGGGAGGTGGAGGCAGGAGAATTGCTTGAGCCCAGGAGTTGGAGGTTGCTGTGAGCTGTGATACCACAGCACTCTACCCAGGGCAACAGCTTGAGGCTCTGTCTCAAAAAAGAAAAAGATAATAATAATAAATAAAGAAGGATTCAGAAGGGGAAAGAGGAGAAAAAAGGGGGGAGGAAAGGGGATGGAAGGAAAAGGGAGGAAGAGATGACAGAGAAAGAGAAAAATGAAAATAAATGTGAATGAGGAACTCGAAATTGGAACTCGTGTGCACTGTTGGTGGGAATGTAAATAGGTACAGCCACTAAAAACAAAACAGTATGTTGGTTACTCAAAATATTTAAAAAATAATTACCACATTATCCAGCAATTCTATTTCTGGTTATATAGCAAAAATAACTTAAAACAGTGACTCAAAAGGAAATTTGCATACCCATATTTATAATAGCATTTTTCACAACAGCCAAAAGGTAAAAGCAATCTAAGCATTTATCAATGGATGAATAACTAAAACTTGACATATACATACAATGAATATTATTCAGCCTTAAAACAAAAAGAAATTTTGACACAGGATATAATATGGATGAACTTTGAAGACATCATGCTAAGAGAAATATGCCAGTGACAAAAAGAAAAATAGTATATGATTTCATTTAAATGAAGTACCAAAAGTAGTCAAATTCAGAGACAGAAAGTAGAATGGTGATTGCCAGGAATAATGGGAGGGGAATTAGGGAGGTTATCATTTAATGGATACAGAGTTTCAGTTATGCAAGATGAAATGAGTTCTAAAGATAGATTGTGATCATAGTTGCCCAATAATGTAAATGTTCTTTTTCTTTTGTTTTTGTTTTTGAGACAGAGTCTCACCATGTCACCCTCGGTAGAGTGCTGTGACGTCACAGCTCACAGCAACCTCAAACTCCCGAGCTTAAGTGATTTTCTTGCCTCAGTCTCCCAGTAGCTGGGACTACAGGCACCTGCCACAGCGCCCCGCTAGTTTTCATTGCAGTTCTCATTGTTTTACCTGACCTGGGCTGGATTCAAACCTGCCAGCCTTGGTGTATGTGGCTAGCACCATAACCACTACGGGCATCAAGCAGATGTGAATGTTCTTAATGCAACTGAACTGTACTAAAAATTAACATGGTATCTTTTGTTACATGTATTATATCATAATTTTTAAAAATAAGAAAGACAATTTAGAGAAAAAACAAGACACAATTTGCAAGAAAAAAATGATACAAAGCATATGGTAGAGAACTTGTATCCAGCACAGAATTCTCAGAACCCAACAATAATAAAAAGGAGGTGGAGCAAGATGGCAGACTTAGAGACAGATCCTTTGCAGCCATGCATGGTGAAATTGGGGAGAAAGGATTCCAGCTACCTCTGGCTGGGGGAACCTTTCCAGAAACATCACTTCAGGGACACAGGGAGGCAACAGGAGACTCCAGGAGTAAGAAAGGACATCAGGAGCAGTGCAAAATCAGCACAGAGGGCAAGTGCCTGCATGCCAGCAGAAACCAGCTGGTGTAGCAGTGGTGTTCAGACAGAGAGGGCTTGCACTGTAGGACTTTTATTTTATTTACTTATTTTTTTGGATAAAGGCACATGGTAAAGTTACCTTGGGGAGAGCTTGGGGAAGCGAATGATCTTGAACATCACCCTAGGGGCTGTACCGAGCCACCAGACAGAGCAGAGCACTCCACGTTTGGCTGCCAGCTGGGCCAATCCATTGTGTGATAGCCACCTTGCAGGAATAGCCTAAAGTGTCCTGTAAGTGTGAGGCCTGTTATGGAGTACCTGCTAGGCAGGGAGATTTGAGTGACACACGCTTTCCTGAGAAAGCCACAGTGGCCAAGGAATATGGTTTGAAAAGGTTGAGGCGTGCTATACAGGCTAACAAGAGCTTCAGGCTCCCAACCCTGTGGGTATTGAGGGCAAAGAAATCAAGAAGATGGGACCAGATCTCCTCAGCAAGATACAGGCTTCCAGCCCCCACCCCATCTTATACAGCTGTACCAGCGTCATGATTAGTACCTGATACCCCAGGACATCACCTGTTGTCCAGGCAATATATGACAATATGTATTTTCTTTTACTTTTCTTTAAAAATAATTTAAAAAATTTTTCCCCTGGATTGTTCTTTTTTTTTTTTCTTGCCTTTGATCATATGTTTATTTAAAAAGAAAATAAAATGGGCCAACAAAGTTACCACATTATTTTGCATGTTTACAGGATTTCCCAAGCCCATGAGAGATACCATTTCTTGAGCAATAAAAAAGACTTCTTCAGCAATGTAAACAAAGGACACCTTTCAATCCAATTTCAAGGTCTTTATCACTAGTTCCACCTCACAAGCAAGTGGGATGCATCTGTGCTGAGCTCTTTACTAAAAAAGAAGCTTGAGAAGACACTAAATAATGATGTTACTAAAAGATGACGATTTGTTAAAATTATAAAGCAACCATCTTTTGGCCTGCAAAATGTCTACATCAGAAATCTCCACCACTGGGGATCAGCTCCCCATGACAATATTATTCTGAATCCAGGATAATTACAAACACATGGCATCTTTTTCCTGCATGCTTTCTTGGCCCAAACCCTGTATGACAACATGTACAATTTACAGGATGGGACTTGAAATTCTCATTCTCACACAGGATAGGTAGGGAGTGTTACCAATAAAAAAGAATAAAAGTTATAAAAGAAAAAAGTTATATGTTGCAGCCCATATAGCCTATTGCTGGGAGTGAGAGTTACAAGAAATACCTGTATAGCTCAATAATGGAACACCTTGGTGGAAAGGGCATGGAGAAGGATTTAGCTCTCCTAACAAGCATGAGAGCTCGCGAGATGAGAGCAGTGGTGAATTGGCAGTCTCTACACTTGTGGTGTTGCGAGGCACGATATTAGCCTTATATTAGGCTGGAGGAGAAGGCAGTCAAGGAGCATGCGCATTCTATCACGGACTGCTTACTCTGACTCTGTCTCCTCTTCTGCCTGCAGAATGCTGCTAGCACGGTTCTGCAGGAATCTAGTTAAGCTGGGCCTGAGACCTGGCCAGTCCTGGGCCCTGACAAGAAGTGTCAGAAGTGACATGTGACAGTTATACAACATTGATTTTTATAAATTATATTTGTTCTTATCCATCCCCATTCTCAATGTGTTCAGATTCCTTCCTGCAGAAAACACGAGTTTCCTATACAACACCAATTACATCATTAATGATGATTAAAATGAGCTGCAGAGACCTTGATTCTGAAGACATGTATGAGCAGGTGATATGTGATCTGATTGCAAACACTGACAAAATAGCAGATCAAATCAAAGAAAGAGAAGACCAGGGCAATCCAAAGTACAATATATTCATCAATAAAGCTATTGAAATACTGGTCCAGAAACAAAAGTGCTGGACCTATGAATGCTGTGTCATGCAAATGCATTTCACTTTTCGTCATGTGTGCAACCACAGACTTATTAGTGATTTTAGCAGATACAAAACCAAATGTCAGTATATAAAGACAGGGATGCTTTGCAAAAAGCCGAACTGCTGATTTCTTATAGATCATTGCAGCTAATGTAATCACAGATCCAATATGGAGAAAAGGAGAAAGGACACTTGTTCCTGCTATGGTTGATCCATTTTTGCCAACACCACCTGTGAAGATTACACAGAAGTAATTTGTACAGGAAAATATGGTCCCTGCTACAATATAAAGTGCAGGAAAAATTTTCATTTGAATATTCACCACTGGAATCATAGATTGCCAAAATGGTGGTCCTCCAATCATTGCCAGCAAATGCATGATTATTATGAAGATTTGCACTTCAGTCACGTCAATTACTCCAAACTGCAATGTTCCAGAAACATACATTTGCCAGTGTGCACAACAGAACATGAAAGTCCCAGCAAAACAACAACAAACATCCAATCAGGGTTTGTCCCCAGTTGCACCACAATACAAGTTCCAGGAACCACAAAAACTGTTGACAGTGAATCACAACCATGATCAAAAAGTTCTCCCAAAGGAGAACTACTATTGGTTCTTCTTGCCTGTTTCCCCTCTATGGCATCCAAAGACTGGTAAATGAAAAGGTCACATGCACAAGCAATATATGCCAACAGAGGCGCCTGCTCTGTAGCTGTAGGACAATAGAAAACTAATAAGATATTTGTACAGATGTTTATTGACAGTCCAACGATGGTGATGAGATTTGGGGCAATCCTGGAGGGAACTCTTCCAAGTAGCCACTCCCAGTATCCTTGCATTAAGGGCTCAAGCAGGGACCGTCCAGCACTCTGGTATCTGTGTTCTTCTAGCCGCTTTAGTTGGTGTCTTGACAATGGTGGTGTGGGTAACTGAAACAATTTATTTAAAACACACCCTGTAATACTAGTATGCCCAAAGCCCACAGGGGACTGTGGGTGAGAATTTCCACATCGCTTCCTCCGTTGACCAATGCCCACTCATGAATCTTAGTTTCCTTATATTTGGAGACAGTAATTTATCTTGTCTTGTAGGTTTCTGTGGTTGGTGCTTATCAGACCCCTACATGCCCACCCCTGGAGATAACACCTCCAACTCCAGCCTACTGGGTGACTCTGATCCTTTTGCAATTTTTTTTTTTTTTTTTTGGTCAGGGCTGGGTTTGAACCTGCCACTTCCGGCAAATGGGGCTGGTATCCTACTCCTCTGAGCCACAGGCGCCATCCTAAGGGCTCCATTTTTGCTAGTTTTTCTGCTCCTGTTATTTTTCTTTCTCAATTTTATTCCTTAAGGTTTTTTTCTGTTTTTTGCTTTGTTTTGTTTTATAGTACTTTTATTTGTCCATTTTTATTTTGCAATGGTTTTCCCACCCCTTTTATTCTTTCTTTACTTTCCATTTCTTCCTTTTCTCTTTTGTTTCCAACAATAGCTTCCAAATAACAACTAAGATATACCCGCCTTTATTTTACTTCTTATACAATTTTATTTTCATTTTTTTATATATACTCTTATTATTATAATTATTTATTTTTTTCTGATCTGCATTTTATTTATTTATTTTTTTGAGACAGAGTCTCATTATGGCACCCTTAGTAGAGTTCCATGGAATCGCAGCTCACAGCAACCTCAAACTCTTGGGTTTAAGTGATTCTCTTGCCTCAGCCTCCGAAGTAGATAGGACTACAGGTGCCCACCACAATGCATGACTATTTTTTTGGTTGCAGTTGTCATTGTTTTAGCAGGCCTGAACTGGGTTCGAACCTGCCAGCTCCAGTGTATGTGGCTGGCACCCTACCCACTGAGCTACAGGCACTGCCCTCTTTCTGTTGTTCTTTTTGTCAGTCTTTACTTTTTTTTTTTTTTTTTGAAGTTTTTGGCAGGGGCTGGGTTTGAACTCACCACCTCTGGCATACGGGGCTGGCACCCTACACCTTTTGAGCCATAGGCGCCACCCCTGTTAGTCTTTACTTTTACACCCCACTTCCTTTTTCATTTCTCTTTTTCTCTCTTCTCCCTTTTTGCTATTTACTCTTCTCTTACTTTTGGTCCTATATCAAAAGGAATCTTCAACACCTAAGCACAGAGACAAGGTACTTTAAAGAGGAGGAAGTGAGGGTGGCGCCTGTAGCTCAAGCAGCTAAGGTGACAGCCACATACACCAGAGCTAGTGGGTTCGAATCCAGCTGGTGCCCACCCAACAATGACAACTACAACCAAAAAATAGTCAAGTGTTGTGGCAGGCGCCTGTAGTCCCTGCTACTTGGGAGGCTGAGGCAAGAGAATCATTTAAGTCCAGGAGTTTGAGGTTTCTGTGAGCTGTGATGCCACACCACTCTACCCAGGGCATGGGCTTGTGGCTCGGTCAAAAAAAAAAAAAAAAAAAAAAAGGAGGAAGTAAAAGAAAAAATTAGGATAAGGAAGCAGACAAGAAGAAAACACTCACAAGGAGGAACTAAAAGAAAAATTAGGGCAACGTGAAAAACAAGAACAGGGCAACTCCTGCAAGTGATCATGAGGTAGCTACTGCAGAGGATTCCAACTATGAAGAAATAGTAGAAACGACAGATGGGAATTTAAAATATGGATGATAAAAACAATAACAGGAATTGAAGGTAAAGTGGAAAATCAACCAAAGGAAATCCAAAAATAAAACCAAATACAGGATGAACAACATAAAGAATATAGAAAGTGGATGGACATCCGTAGTTCAGTGGTTAGGGCACTGACCACATACACCAAGGCAGGTGGGTTTGAACCCAGCCCAGGCCTGCTAAACAACAATGACAACTGCAACAAAAAAATAGCCAGGCGTTGTGGTGGGTGCCTGTAGTCCCAGCTACTTGGGAGGCTGTGGCAAGAGAATGGCTTAAGCCCAAGAGTTTGAGGTTGCTGTGAGCTATGACACCACAGCACTCTACCAAGGGTGACAAAATAAGATCTGTCTCTAAAAAAAAACAAAAAGGACAAAGATGGACACTTCATACTGGTCAAGGCAACAATACAACAAGAAAACATTTCAATTCTACATATATATGCACCCACGTTAAATGCTCCCAGATTTGTGAAACAGACCTTAATTGGGCTGAGCTAAGTAGGATATCCTATAACATCACAATAGGAGGGGACCTCAACACTCCATTTACAGAACTGGACAGATCCTGTAAACGGAAACTAAACAAACACACAAGGGATTTAAACGCCACCTCCCTAAACTTATCCAGAAGAAATAGATCTCTTGAACAGACCAATATCAAGCACTGAGATTGAAGAAACAATAAAAAAAGTTTCCGGGCTGGCTGCGGGGCGGGCGCAGGATGAAAGGCGGCCATTGCTGGGGCTCTGCTGCGGGAAGGAAGACGCTGAGGAGGCGCTGAGCTTCGCAGAGCTGCGGGGGAGGCACCCGCGCCGATTCCGGGCCCATGGCCAGAACTACCAGCCAGCTGGTGAGTGCGCGGTGGCTCTGGGCGCGGCGGCCTCCCAGGTCCGGCGAGACGGGGCGGCTTGGAGTCCCGAGGGCCTGGCGGCGCCTCACCTGTTACCATGCGGCCCTGCCGTAGACTGCGGGCGCAGGCCGAAGTCTTCGCTAGGCTCCTGCGGGGAGCCCAGACCCGGGCTGCGGCGGTTGTCCGCTCGGCCTGGGGCGCTGACAGACGCGCGGCGGGGTGGGGGTGGGGGGGCAGGGTGGTGTCACCCAGCCAGCCGGAGTGGAAGTGCCTGGAAAATTTGTTTTCTGCTCGGCGCCGGCTGGGGCCGAGCCTCCGAGATTACTTTTCGGTTATATCTGCGGAGGAACCGCCCTGGGCCTTCACCTGGAACGGGATTCCTGTACCTCTGCCTGCAAGAGAAGAGGAAGGTGCGATTTTTCGCTGAAAGCGCCTGATGCTACTGGGCCCCGTTTCCAAGTACTTGATTAGCGTGGTCTGATAAAACTCCTTTCACCGCCCGGTGATTGGGCATTTGGGTGCTTTTCCTGCCTTGTGGCTCTGGTCAGTTTTGTGGGAAGCCCCTGGGAGGAAGGGCTTGAAAGCATTACTCAGGAAAGTGAGGTTGACAGGTAGGAGGGATTTTTAGGGGAAAAGACCAAAACAAACCACTTGCTGGGTTAAATGTTTTGCTAAAAGTATCACTGATGTATGTTTTTTCACAGTTGCTAAAAGTATCCCTATCGTTTTAATGTTTTCACCCCCTTTGAGTTCTGGAGTTCGGGATGATGGTTTAAGAATTTATACCTTGTGTGTGATGCCTTAAATGAAGGAAGACTTAAGAAATTAAAAAAAAAAAAAAAAGTTTCCAACAACAAAAAAAAGGCCCAGGATGAGATGGCTTTGCAGTATAATTCTTTTTTTTTTTTGAGACAGAGCCTCAAGCTAGCACCCTGGATAGAGTGCTGTGGCATCACAGCTCACAGCAACCTCCAACTCCTGGGCTCAAGCGAGTCTCCCGCCACCTCCCAAGCAGCTGGGACTACAGGCGGCCACCACAACGCCCGGCCATTTTTTGGTTGCCGTCATTGTTGTTTGGCGGGCCCGGGCTTCGAACCCGCCAGCTCGGGTGTACTTGGCTGGCGCCTCAGCCCGTTGAGCCACAGGCGCCGAGCCTTGCAGTATAATTCTATCACATCTTCCAAGATGTGCTTGTACCTACACTGCAGAACCTATTCCAAAATATTGAGAAGGCGGCTCAGTGCCTGTGACTCAAGTGGCTAAGGCGCCAGCCACATACACCTAAGCTGGCGGGTTCGAATCCAGCCTGGGCTTGCCAAACAACAATGACGGCTGCAGCCAAGAAATAGTCGGGTGTTGTGGCAGGCGCTTATAGTCCCAGCTACTTGGGAGGCAGACGAAAGAGAATCAACTGAGCCCAGGAGTTGGAGGTTGCTGTGAGCTGTGATGCTATGGCATTCTACCAAGGGCAACAGCTTGAGGCTCTGTCTCAAACATTGAGAAGGAAGGAACCTTTCTCAACATGGCCCATGAAGAAAAAGCCACCATGGGGTGGCACCTGTGGCTCATCGAGTAGGGCCCCGGTCCCATATACCGAAGGTGGCGGGTTCAAACCCGGCCTAGGCCGAACTGCAAAAAACAGAAAAATAGCCGGGCGTTGTGGCGGGCACCTGTAGTCTCAGTTACTTGGGAGGCTGAGGCAAGAGAATGGCCTAAGCCCAGGAGTTGGAGGTTGCTGTGAGCTGTGTGATGCCACGACACTCTACCAAGGAGGGCCTTACACTGAGACTCTGTCTCTACAAAAAAAAAAAAAAAAAAGAAAGAAAAAGAAAGAAAGAAAAAGCCACCACGATTCCAAAACTAGGAAAGGATCTAACTAAAAAAGGTGAACGACGGCTCAGCGCCTGCGGCTCAACAGGCTAAGGCGCCACCCACGTACACCTGAGCTGGCGGGTTCGAAGCCCGGGCCCGCCAAACAACAATGACAGCAACCAAAAAATGGCCGGGCGTTGTGGTGGCCGCCTGTAGTCCCAGCTCCTTGGGAGGCGGAGACAGGAGACTCGCTTGAGCCCAGGAATTGGAGGTTGCTGTGAGCTGTGATGCCACCATGCTCTATCCAGGGTGACAGCTTGAGGCTCTGTCTCAAAAAAAAAAAAAGGTGAACTACAGACCAATTTCACTGATGAATAGCGATGCAAAAGTATTCCATAAAATCTTCACAAATTCATTACAGCTACACATTAAAAAAATCATACATCATGATCAAGTAGGCTGCATCGTAGGGTTGCAAGGTTGGTTTAACATATGCAAATCCATAAATGTAATGCACCATATCAACAGAAGCAAAAACAAAGACCATGTTATCCTCTCACTACATGCAGAAAAAGCATTTAACAAAATACATCATCCTTTTCCAAAAAGAATGCTTAAAAAAATAGGCATAGGCCGGAGGCAGTGGCTCATGCCTGTAATCTCAGCACTTTGGGAGGCCAAGGTGGGTGGATTGCCTAAGTGCAGGAGTTTGAGACCAGCCTGAGCATGAGTGATACTCTGTCTCTAAAAATATTAGGGTGTTGTGGCAGGCACCTGTAGTCCCAGCTACTTGGGAGGCTGAGGCAAGAAGATCACTTGAGTTCAAGAGTATGAGATTGCTGTGAGCTTTTATGCCACAGCACTCTACCAAGGGTAACAAAGTGAGACTGTCTCCAAAAAAAAAAAAAAGAGAGAAAATAGGCATAGGTGGCACAATTTTTAAGCTGATTGAAGCCATCTAAGACAAACTCACAACTAACATCATACTCAGTGGAGTAACTGAAAGCTTTTCCACTAAGAACTGGAAATAAACATGTCCTCTATCACCACTACTATTCAACATAGTTCTGGAAGTTCTAGCAAATGCAGTAAGGCAAGAGAAGGAAGTAAAGGGCATCCAAATGGGGGAAGAGGAGGTCAAACTCTCGCTGTCTGCTGATGATATGATCTGATACTAAGAAAACACCAGAGACTCAACCACAAAACTCCTGAATTGACCAAGAAGTACAGTAATGTCTCAGGGTATAAAATCAATGTCCACAAATCAGGAGCTTTTGTTTATGACAGTAAGAGCAAATTTCAGAAGCAAATCGAGGACACAATTCTCTTCGCAGTAGCTTCTAAGAAAAGGAAATACCTAGGAATATACCTAACAAAAGAGGTGAAGCATCTCTCCAAAGAGATTTATGAAACCCTAAAAAAAGAGATAGCAAAAGATATTAACAAATGGAATAACATAGCATGCTTTTGGCTGGGAAGAATCAATGTTGTTAAAATGTCTATACCAGGCTCGGTGCCTGTGGCTCAATGGGCTAAGGCGCCAGCCATGTACACCTGAGCTGGCGGGTTCAAATCCAGCCCGGGCCCGCCAAACAACAATGACGGCTGCAACCAAAAAAAAAAAAAAAAAAAATGGCCAGGCGTTGTGGCGGGTGCCTGTAGTCCCAGCTACTTGGGAGGCAGAGATAGGAGATTCTCTTGAGCCCAGGAATTGGAGGTTGCTATGAGCTGTGATGCCACAGCACTCTATCCAGGGCAACAGCTTGAGGCTCTGTCTCAAAAAAAAAAAAAGAATAGCCGGGCATTGTGGCAGGCACCTGTAGTCCCAGCTACTCAGGAGGCTGAGGCAAGAGAATCGCCTAAGCCCAGGTGGTGGAGGTTGCTGTGAGCTGTGACGCCACCGCACTCTACCGAAGGCAACAAAGTGAGACTCTGTCTCTAAAAAAAAAAAAAGGGTGGTGCATGTGGCTCAGTGGGTAGGGTGCCGGCCCCATATACCGAGGGTGGCAAGTTCAAACCTGGCCCTGGCTGAACTGCAAAACATAAAAATAGCCAGGCATTATGGTGGTGTGGTGGGCGCTTATAGTCTCAGCTACTTGGAAGGATGAGGCAAGAGAATTGCCTAAGCCCAGGAGTTGAAGGTTGCTGCGAGCTGTGTGATGCCACGGCACTCTACCCAGGGCGATTAAGTGAGACTCTGTCTCTACCAAAAAATAAAGTCTATACCACTCAGAACAATCTACAGTGTCAATGCAATTCCCATTAAAATACCAACAGAATACTTTGAAGAATTCAAAAAAATAGTTCTTCATTTCATATGAAAACAGGAAAAAACTCTTATAGCCATGGTAATTCTTAGCAATAAAAACAAAGCCAGAGGCATCACTGTACCAGACGTTAGGTTATATTACCAAGTCCATGGTGATCAAAAGAGCACTATATTGGCACAAAAATAGAAACATAGACATATGAAACAGAATAGAAAACCTAGAGATGAAACCAGCCTCTGATCTTTGATAAACCAAATAAAAGCATACAGTGGGGAAAGGAATCCCTATTCAATAAATGGTGCTGGGAGAACTGGATAACCACATCTAAAAATCTGAAACTGGACTCACACCTTTCATCACCTATAAAAACTGACTCATGATAGATAAAAGATTTAAATCTAACACATGAAATGATAAAAATCCTAGAAGAAAGTGTGGTAAAAAATTTTGAGGATGTCAGCCTGGGGAAAGATTTTATGAAGACTTCAGTGGTAATCACACCAAAAATAAACAAATGAGACTTAATTAAACTGAAAAGCTTCTGCATAGCTAAGGACACAACAATTAAAGCAAGTAGACAAACTTAAAATGGGAAAAATATTTGCATGTTCCGAATTTGGCAAAGGTTTGATAAGTAGAATCTACAGAGAACTCAAATTAACAGGAAAGGAACAAACAATCCTATCTATAACGGGGCAAGAGACATGAACAGAACCTTCCCTGAGGAAGACAGACGAATGGCTAACAAACATATGAAAAAATGCTCATTGTTCCTAATCATAAGGGAAATGCAAATCAAAACCACCCTAAGATATCACCTAACCCCAGTGAGAATTACCCACATCACAAATTCCCAACGTTGCAGATTCTGGTGTAGATGTGGAAAGAAGGGAATACTTTTGCACTGCTCATGGGACTACAAATTAATATAGCCTCTTTGGTAAGAACTATAGAGAATCTTCAAATAATTCAAATTAGACCTCACAATCCCATGACTAGGCATCTATCCAGAAGAAAAAAAAATAAAAACTCATTTTATCATAAAGACATGTGCACTAGTTGTTCATCACAGCTCAATTTACTTTCACCAAGATGTGGAAACAATGTAAATGCCCACTAACCCAGGAATGGATTAACCAACTGTGGTATATGTATACCATGGAATACTATTCAGTCATTAAAAATATGAAGACTTTACATCTTTTGTATTAACCTGGATGGAATTAAAGCACATTGTTCTTAGTAAAGCATCACAAGATTGGAGGAGCAAGAACCCAATGTACTCAATACTCATATAAAGCCAGCAGATGATCTAATGCATGCCCACATACGAGAAAAATTCAATTCAATTTTATTGGTGGGAGGAAGGAGAGGAGGGGATGGAGGGGTATTTTCGTGTACTCTTACCTATGAGGCACAATGTAAGGGTATGTGGCACACTTCTTGGGTACGGGGACATAATTACAAGAGGGAATCTACCTCTATAAATGCAAACATTGTAACCTAGTTGTTTGTACCCTCACATTAACCTAAATTATATATATATAATTATATATATATATATATATGAATCAAAATTATATGAACTGGCTCGGCGCCTGTGGCTCAACGGGCTAAGGCGCCAGCCACGTACACCTGAGCTGGCGGGTTCGAATCCAGCCCAGACCTGCCAAACGACAGCTGCAACCAAAACATGGCTGGGCATTGTGGCAGGTGCCTGTAGTCCCAGCTACTTGGGAGGCAAAGGCAAGAGACTCGCTTGAGCCCAGGAATTGGAGGTTGCTGTGAGCTGTGATGCCACAGTACTCTATCCAGGGTGATAGCTTGAGGCTCTGTCTCAAAAAAAAAAAAAGTCAAAATTATATGAACTATGTTCTCCGACCATAATGTAATTGAACTATGAATCAATAATGGAAAGATAACTGGTGTTATCTCCATACTCTTGGAAATTAAATACCACACATCTAAACTATCTATAGGTCAAAGAGAAAGTCCCAAAAGATGTGAGAAAATACTTTGACTAAATAAAAATAAAAACACACATATAAAAATTTGTGAGATGGCTCAGCGCCTGTAGCTCGGGCAGCTAGGGTGCCAGCCACATACACTGGACCTGGTGGGTTCGAATCCAGCCCAGGCCCGCCAAAATAGAAATGACAACTACAACCAAAAAACGAAAAAAAAAAATGGGCGGGTGCTATGGCGGGCGCTTGCAGTCCCAGCTACTTGGGAGGCTGAGGCAAGAGAATCGCTTAAGCCCAGGAGTTTGAGGTTGCTGTGAGCTGTGACACCACAGCACTCTACCCACTGGCATCGGCTTGAGGCTCTGTCTCAAACAAATAAAATAAAAAAATAAAAATTTGTGAGATGAGGTTAAAGCAGTTCTGTTATGGTGTGAATATATGTGTGTCTCCAAAATTCATACATTGTAACTTAAATCCCAAGGTGATGGTGTTAAGAAGCGGGGCCTTCAGGAGGTGATTAGGCTATTAAGATGTGGTTAATGTCATTAGAAAAGGGCTTGAGAATGAGTTCATCCCTTTTTTGTGTTTCCAACATGTGAGGATGGAGCAAAAAAGTGGCATCTTGGAAGCAGAAAACAAGCCCTTACCAGACACCAAAGGTGCTGCTGATGCCTTGACATCTCTAGAACTTGGAAAAATAAACTATTTTTTATAAATTAAAAAAAAAGAAATAATGCAATCCTCACCCATATTAAATGTGTCCACTCAGACTGATTTCTAGGAACTGAAATTGTGTGTATGGCCCAAAAAAACCCTGATAAGTTGAGCTATTTCAGTTGTGATCATTCTACCCCAGAACTTTTCTGAGGGCCTCTAGCATTGTTTGGGCCCACTGTCCTTGTCTGATGGGATAAGATCATTGAGAGAAGTTAGCTATTTTACTTTACTTGGGTGGCTTCCAGATGCTAGAAAAGGAGTTGGTTGGACTCCTAAATATAGCAGCTGTCTTGAGGATGGCCTTTGAATAAATGGTGCCAGAACCTTCTTGAATTATGGAACTCAAATGCTGGTGCTGGATGAAACATGGGTACACAAGTGCAGAGCTTAGCCAGAGTACTTCAGTTAAAGGGATTCCTTCGATTCACAATCTACCCCCAAAATCCCCAAAACAGAACTTGCCTCTGATGTGTCCGGCCTCCCTACCAAGAGGTGGCTTGTTTTCTCTTCATGTGAACAAGGTACCGCCTATTATACTTCAGCACCAGCCTGGCTTGTTTGTTAACTGAAGGGATAGGATCCCTGTACCGTGGCATGGGTAGCTAGTTTCATCTGTGCTCCCTGAGGAATGAGATCCTGAGAAGGGGCATTCTGAGTACTTGGGCTAGAAGTGGTCTAGGGGGGAAAGAGGCCTGTCCCCAGACCTTTCCAGAAACATAGAAGGCTCATCCTTGTTCCGTCTACTCCCACTGTAACCCAGATGACGACCTATGGACTTGGAAGATGTGTGGCCTGAAGCTCACTGTTGGAATGCCTTACTGCTAAAATCTTTTGTGTAGTGGTAATGAAGTCATCACCCTCCCAGGGACCCCCAGATCATACATTCAGCCATTTAAGAAGTTATGTGGGTGGCTCGGTGCCTGTAGCTGAGTGGCTAGGGTGCCAGCCGCATACACCAGAGCTGGCGGGTTCGAATCCATCCCGTTCTGCCAAAGAACATTGACAACTACAACCAAAAAAAAAAACAAAAAACAAAAACAAAAGAAAAACACAGGGTGGGGGATAAATAGTTAGCACTTGGACTTTGCTAATATATTTTTTATTTCTTCTGTGACACAACAGGAGCTAAATAAAGTATATTGGGTATAGCAACTCCAACCTCTTAGGATTATTTTTACCAGAGAAAGTGGAAGAAAATGAGGGGGCACATTATAGGGGAGGGATTCTTTTAATATGCAGGTGCTTCAGGCAGAACCAAACTATTTCATCGGTATTCTCCCATCCCACTGGAACTGGTGCTTCTAGGAGGGAATGAGATGAGTCCATCTGTCACCAGTACTGTCATCAGTGTTGCCAGAGAAATCAAGGACAGACATCATGGAATCAGACAACTTGTTGGCGATTTTATCTGCAGATGAAGAAATACAGACAATCTCTTGGTGGCTGGCTTGCTAAGAGGCAGCCTGATAAGGCAGAGCTGACCTACTTCTACCTTGGTCTGTAACAAGCTTTCAAACCAGTTCACTCACCTCCAAACACTAAACCAAAGAACTAGGGGGCTGCTGGAAGCCACTGCTCAACCTCACAGGTAGATCCATTTGTCTATCTGTGAAATTATCCCAACATAGCTTTTAACTTGAGGTTTCAGACCTAATGAACTCCCAAATATTTTGCCCCTTCCAAATACTAAAACAGTAATTTGCCTTCACTGTGTTGAACTTAGTGCTTTGCTGTTACCCTCAAAACAAGACCTCTCACAGAAAAGGGGCAGCATGGCTGTAAAAGCTTTGACCCTGAATGCTTACCATGCATACCTCTCATCCCACAGACACAACCTGACCTCAGGATGTCCCTCAGACTTTACCTCCTCCAGAAAGCCTTCTCTGATTGCCCCTACCCAACCACCATCCCCAGGTTGGGTTAAGCTCCTTCACTGGGCTAGGAGATGTTGTGTTTCCAGAATGATCACTCTGTGCTGCAAGGTCTTATCTTCTCCCCACTCCCTAATAAGACTAGGTATTCAAGGGCAATTCATATGGAATCCCAGGACTCTGTGTGAATCCTGGTTATGAAAACAATCTAGTTCAAAGAATAGGTCTGATGATGTCAAACAATCATAGGTTTGCATTTTGGCTCCATCAGTTACTAAGTTGTCTTATATTGAATGTGTCAATGCCTCTGGGTCTCAGTTTCCTCACTTACCAAATAAGGATAATACTTTTGCAATAAGTTAGTGAAGGTATAAGTGTAAAATAGAGTTCTGAATGTGCCAATTGCACAATGGAGCATCAATAAAATGAAGGGAAGTTCTTTTGTGTATTGATGTGAAACTAACCCTCAACTATACTGAATGGGAAAATAATGCGGCAAAACTGTGTGTCCAGTATAGTAGTATTTGTATAGAAAAAGCGAAAAGAGAATATACAGCTATTTGCTTATGTATCTATCTCAGGAAAGGGACACAAGAAATTAATTAACAGGCTGCCTGTGGAGGAAGGACTGGATGACTAGGAGATGGGAGAGATTTTACTATATACCCTTTCACACATTTTAGATTTTGAACATACTGTCTATCGATAAAGTAAAAAAAGATACAGCCTACAAGCTACTACAAGCTATAGAAAGTATCTCATAAATAAATGGTGACTATTTGATACACAGACAAGGCCAGTGGTTCTCCAAGTATGGCCCCCAGAGAAACCTGTTAAAAATACAAATGCTGGGCGGCGCCTGTGGCTCAAAAGAGTAAGGTGCCGGCCCCATATGCCAGAGTGGCAGGTTCAAACCCAGCCCTGGCCAAAAAATGCAAAAAAAAAAAAATGCTTGGCTTGGTGCCTGTAGCACAGTGACTACCGTGTCAGCCACATACATCAAGGCTAGTGGGTTCGAAACCAGCCCGGGCCAGCTAAACAACAATGGCAACTGCATCAAAAAAAATAGCCGGGCTTGGCACCTGTGGCTCAAGCGGCTAAGGTGCCAGCCACATGCACCAAGGCTGACGGGTTCAAACCCAGCCTGGGATAGCTAAACAACAATGACAACTGCAACAACAAAAAAAATAAAATAAAATAACCGGGCGTCATGGCGGGTGCCTATAGTCCCAGCTATTTGGGAGGCTGAGGCAAGAGAATCACTTAAGCCCAAGAGTTTGAGGTTGCTGTGAGCTGTGACACCATGGCACTCTACTGAGGGCAGCATAATGAGACTCTAAGAAAAAAAAATACAAATGCTCATGCCTCACAGCTGACCTACTCAATTAGAAACTCTATGGGAGGGGCCTAGAAATCTCTGTTTTAAAACCCTGCAGGCAGGCTCAGTGCCGGAATCTCAGCTGTTAGGGCGCCAACCACATACACAGAAGCAGGTGGGTTCCAACCCAGCCAGGCCTGCTAAATAACAATGACAACTGCCGCAAAAAAATAGCTGGGCATTGTAGTGGGCAGCTATAGTCCCAGCTACTTGGGAAGCTGAGGGAAGAGAATCACTTAAGCCCAAGAGGTAGAGGTTGAGCTGTGACACCACGGCACTCTACCAAGGGCAACATAGTAAGAGTCTGTCTCAAAAAAAAAAAAAACCCGCAGGTAATTCTAATACAAGCTAAGGTTTAAGAACCACTGAGCTAGCAGCTGAGCCTCCTAACACATCCCTGTCCCCTAAACCTTAGCCTGGAGCTGGACACAGATATACTCATTCAAGAGACCAAATCAAGGATCCAGACAGGCCCCTTTAAGCATATGGATGCCCAGGTGCCCCCACCTGTACGCTTCTGCATCTTCTTCTTATTCTTCAAGGCAGACGCCAGAGCCTGGCCCTGATGCAGGGGGTCTATCTCCATGATCCTCTGCAACATCGGGCGGCGGTCCACTGCACAGACATCCACAGTACTGGGGCAGTGGTCCAGCTCGCATTTAGCCCACCCCACCTGATGATGGTTTGGTTTGGTGCAGTACCCAGTGAGATCTCCAATCTATAGAGAGAGAGAGAAGAAGGTCAAGATCCCCCGGAGTACTTCCAAAACCTTCTACAGAGGCGGCAGGGAAAGGCTTGGGTAAGAACCACAAGCCTGGAGCCATAAGGAACTAAACTCCAATTCTGGCTCCACCACACACGAGCAGGTGCTTAGTTAACCTCTCAGTCTTAGTTTGCTCATCTGTCAAATGGGGAGATTGATAATGGGTAGCTTACATGGCTTAACAAAAATAAAATGAAAAAGTAGAGTTATTTGATAAATGACAATTGGTATTACAATGATTACTTATGTAACCCTTACTCAATTTAACAAATATTTTCTGACACGTATTTTGTGTCCTATTCTGTGTGAGGAAATGCTGGGGACAGAGAAATGCGTCACCCTCAGTTATACTTTAAGGAAGCAACCAGGCTAAAAAGGATACAACAATCTATACAAGTTAGAGCAGACTTGTAACTTCCCACTGGAGACAGGAAGGATGAATGACCAAGAGGTTAGGGGCAATGCTGGTGGTCAACATATTACTAATGGAGAGAGTCATTCCTGACTAAACATTGAAAAGCACAGACTATAGCTGGGCACCAAAAAGGATTATCTGTTTGGGAGAAGTTTTGAAAGGTCAATGTGGGCAGTAAAAGCCAATATTGACAGAAAGCTTATTATGTGCCAGGTACCACTGTAAGCATGCATACACACATATATATATGTAATATATATAAGTATTAATTAATTTAATTCTTCTCACAAAACTATGAGAAACAAGATACCAAAGGTCATCTAGCTAGTAAGCAGTAGAGGTAAGTAGAACTCAAGAAATATGGCTCCAGAGCCCATGACCACCTACTACACTATAGTGGGGAAAAGACAAGATGGGATGGGTCTGAACAATGCTACCATATTATACACCTCTGGGGTTGGAGACAGGGCCACCATTCACAATATAGTATACCTAAATGGTGTCTCTCAGAGTTGTGCAATGGGTAGCCTAAGTCTGGAACCTGTAGTAGAGTAGGAAACAACTGTTAGGTTCTTGAGGGAAAATGCTATGTTCTGGGGTTTGTGGGCTCAGTAAGAAAGACTGGGGGAGTAGCCTTAAACATAAAACTTTATGCTGATTTTTCCGTTAAGCAACAAAGGAACCTCTGAAACTACATGAGGATGGGAATGGTGTGATTCCTGCTATTGCCAGAGTTCAAACCTCATCTTCTCTTACAGACTGACTATAGGATACAGTTTCCTCTCTGGACTCCTTACCTCACTATGGCCTTCTCTTTCTAGAAAAATCTGATTTTTACGCCAGCTGCTAGAGTGATGTTCCAATATACAAACCTGACCATGTAATTTCCCTGGTTAAAACCCTTCTTGATTAGTATGCAGCCATGAAAAATAAAGCACAGCTCTTTTTTTTTTTGAGACAGAACCTCAAGCTGTCACCCTGGATAGAGTGCTGTGGCATCATAGCTCACAGCAACCTCCAATTCCTGGGCTCAAGCGAGTCTCCTGCCTCCGCCTCCCAAGTAGCTGGGACTACAAGCGCCCGCCACAACGCCAGGCCATTTTTTGGTTGCATCCGTCATTGTTGTTTAGCAGGCCCAGGCTGGATTCGAACCCACCAGCTCAGGTGTACGTGGCTGGCGCCTTAGCCTGTTGAGCCACAGGCGCCGAGCCTAAAGCACAGCTCTTTAATATGTGAAATAATCTCCCAGATGAATGTGTAAATGAAATAAGAAAAATTCAGAACAACACAAATAGCATGCTATTTGAATAGTTATCTATATCTGCTTCCATGTATGTATTTGTGTATACAAATATGGATAGCTCTGAAAGGACACTCAGAAGTCCTAAATAGTGACCACCTCCAAGAAAGGAACAGGGTGAGTAGGAGATAGAAGTAGGGAAGAGACTTATTTTCACTGGATAGCCTTTAATAAATACTTTAAACTTTATTCCATGTATACATATTCCCAGTTAAAAATACAAATAAAAAGGAAAAAAACTAAATAAATTTAATAGGGGAAAAAAACCTTGACTCAGAAAAACTAACCAGCTTTCCTATGGTTTAAAGTCAAACTCAAGGCCTTCTGTGATCTGATTCCAGACTCATTTTCTCTACCTCCTACCCCCTACTACAGCCATCGCTCACCACTAGCAATTTCCCTAAAACACCACACTTCTTTTTGGGCCTCGACATTAGCATAGGTTGAGCCCTTGCCCATATGCTGCTGGCCCCCTTGCCCAAAGAACTCATCAGCTTTCAACATCTGGCGCAAGTGAAACTTTCCTAACCCACAAGTAGTATTGGTTAGTGCCTTCACAGCCATGATGTCCCAACTCCCAACTTCCACCCCACTCACCACGAGTCTTTCATAACAGTGCAGATGTCTGTGTCTGAAACCCTCTAAAAATGTGAACTCCTGAAGGGGAGAGATGGGAGCACTAGCACACGAAGAAGCTGAAAAAACCTTAAAGAGTCATATCACAACCTGCAGGTTTTGAATAGCAGGCCTCAGGCATGTAGACTTGTGCCTACAGATGCTGGGGAGCCATAAAGGAATTTAAGCGGGGGAGGTAAGATGGTCAGATTGGGCCATTAGAAACCACACAATATACATCGAAATAAGTAAGGATTTTAAGATTTAGTCTAAGGTTATAGGAATGGCAGGGATGAAAAGAAGTCAAGAGCTTCTCAAGAGATTTAGGAGGGAGAAGCCAGAGGACTTGGTGACTTGGACAGTGGGATCCTAGGTGCCCCCAACTTTACGCTTACAGTGGGATCCTAGATACTAGTTAGGAAGAAGGAATAGTTATTTGCAACTTGGTCAATTGGGTAGTTAAATAGTGAAACCGGTTCTATGGGCTAGAATCAAGGCTGGGGAAGCTGCTTGGGAGAGGGTGCCTTCTCCTTGAACCTATCATTGTTTGGCAAAAGGATACACCAGGTCGGACATCCAGGAGCCCACAGGAAGTGAATGAACCACCCGCATCTTGCCACATGAGAGCTAGGCAGAAGGGAATGACTACTCCCCAGAGCCCCGGGTAGAGAAGGTTGCCACAAAGAAAAGGGTTAGGTACCTTATACATGGTGGTTTTATTTTCAATGGCATCTGCTATTTTCATCATCGGAGAATGGAGCCACTTGATCTCCATTGCGAGTGGGTCTGTGTCACCCAACAGCTCATCAGATTCTCCAGTGGCCAAGCCTTTAACATAACCAATACCACTGTCAAGGACATAGTTCCACCCTACTGCCTGCCCCATAGATAGGCCTCAGCAAAAAAAGGCTTGTGGATGCTGCCCAGGAGTTGAATGGGAGAGTATTTTTGTTCCTGCTGAGAGGCCACATGACAAAGGGTTAAAAACATGACTTTTGCAGTAGGACACTCAGACTCACCTGCTTAGAGCTGACCTCAGAGCCCCCCTCTAGAAAATAGGAATGCCACAAGCTGTATTCACACCTACAATGGTTTGGCACGAGGTGCTGCTCTGTAAGTGGTAGCCCCTGGGATTCTCTTCCCAAGATTAGGACCCTCTCCTCCTCTCTCTGTCTCCTTGCCTGGAGCTAATCTCCACAGCAATCTTCAGATGTGCCTATTGATTTTGGCACCACTACCCTCACACCTGCATCTACAACTTTGCTCCCATCCCCTTCCCAGGGCCATCTAATCCCTCTTCACCCTTATCAATCCAGGGTGATCAACCCTTATCGATCCAGTTAGTCAGAAAGTAGACTAACTTTTTTTTTTTTTTTTTTGAGACAGAGCCTCAAGCTGTCACCCTGGAGAGAGTGCCATGGCATTACAGCTCATAGCAAACTCCAATTCCTGGGCTCAAGCGAGTCTCCTGCCTCTGCCTCCCAAGTAGCTGGGACTACAGGCGCCCGCCACAACGCCAGGCCATTTTTTGGTTGCAGCCGTAGTTGTTTGGCGGGCTCGGGCTGGATTAGAACCCGCCAGCTCAGGTGTACGTGGCTGGCGCCTTAGCCCGTTGAGCCACAGGTGCCAAGCCAGAAAGTAGACTAACTTATGCCAAAAGCCACATGAGGAATAAACTAGGAAATAGGCAAATACTGCTGTCCTCATGTGTAAACCAGGGACACTGAAAGACCCAGAAAGGGAAAACTATGGCCCTCAAAAGAAGAAACAGAGAACCTAGAAGGCAGGGCTTTCCAACTACCCAAGAGTGTCTACAAACAGGCCTAGAGAACACTGGGCACCTGTTAGGCAGAGTTGAGAAGAAAGCAGGAGCCATAAGCCAGGGCTGCAGAGAGTAGAATTCAAAGAGAACAAACATTCTCAGGAGTTTCTGAAAGTTATTACCATAGCCCAGCAAATACTCATCTTAATAACAGCTAACATTGGTCTCTCTCTCTCTCTCTCTCTCTCCTCTCCTTCATGAGGGGACCCACTTCTTTTTTTTTTTTTAAATATATGTATTTTATTATTCTTCATTACATTATTTCCCCACCCCGACCCCTCCGTGGTAAGACAGAATTGATTTACAGAAAAGAATACAGAAAACACTAAAGCTCCTGGTAGAGGAAGAGATTTCAAGTGGAGAGAGAGATGCTCTCTCCGTTCCTCTCCCGGTCTTTCTCCGTCTCCTCCTCTAGGCCTCTAGCCTCAGGGTATATATAGGTGTATGGGTTCCTTGGCCAGGAAACAAATGAATACAGTCCCTTCCACCGGGGTCAAGATGAATGTGTGTATCAATGAATGGATACAGTCCATCCATGGAATTCAGGCCTAGGAAATTCACAAGAAACTGACCTAGGCATAGGAAATGAGGGTTCCACATTTAGTCCTAAATGTAAAGTGAAGGAGACACCAAGGCACAGGTGTCTCCTCAGCAGTTGTCCAGCCTTTTTGGCTATTGGAGCCTCTGGTGGGCGTTGGAGGTCCCCCTCCTTGCCTGTCATCCAGCCCACTGGCTCTTCAGCTGGCTGCCGCA